>VXBO01012365.1:639551-652365 GCA_013400135.1 Rhinoptilus africanus
AGGGAAAAAAAAAGAAAAAATTCAAGGCAAGCTTTGATGTGGCTTTAGCTGCCTCGATCGTCTGGCCGCATCTCAGAGATGTGTCACCTATGCCGGGAGGGAATAGGGAAATCACGTTTTGAATGGTAATGATAACATACTAATCACTTCCTTTCTTTGAAGATAGAAGCGAGATATTCTGTCAGCATCCCTGGCTGCTAGAGCTTGGAGGCACTGGTCTAGGTGTATTAGCTTAAGTGTGCATGTCAATACAGCTTGCATCTCCCAAGATCCATAGGGGCTCATTAGAGCAAGGTAGATCGTTTCGGTAGACAGCCACTCAGATAATATGTATGGCACCTCCTTTTTTTATTATTATTAGAAAGCATTGCTTCAATTTTTAAATGACATCTGTCAACAAGGCAAAGTTGTGGGAGATATTTTTTGACAAACATCCAAAAGGTTGTTTTGGGGTAAAGGGGTGCTCGGCAAGGTGTGTGTGATTACTTTCCTGGGGGGTGAGGGGCGTTCTGCTTTTTGTTGGCTGGATTAGAGCAAGTCTAGGATCAAATTTCCAAAAGAAATGAGCTTACACATTCAAATATTGGCATTTTGGATGGAGAATAAACTCATGAAAATAGTAATTTCACTTTTTCACTATTACAGACAAGTGAAAATGTATCGGCAGACGCATTTTTTGCTAGAGTTTATTGTTATCTCATAAACGGGCAAATGACTTCTGGGAAAAATATCTAGTACCTGCGTGTGTGTATATTATTTATATATTCATATATATATTTAGGCATAAGAGATGTAAATCGAGAAACCAGTGTTTTGTTTCTACATCTTTTTACATCAAACAGTCTGAAGAATATTCATGCTGTTCAGTATTCCGTAGGAATAGCTCGTTGTTTTTATCACCTCACTGGAGTCGTACACATAAAGGAAATGTGTCCTCTGCTGAAAATTAAGCTCGTGTTAAAAACTACCGCCTGCATTTAAAGCGATGGTTTCATCAAACGGTGGTTGAATAGAAATCATGGGTGCTTGCATGCATGTGTCACGGGGAAATCTGTTTTGGAAATGCTCTTCAGACAGGTTTCCCATATAATAGCCGCATTCTGGTTTGCGAGCTCATGTAATAAGAGTGAAGCACGTATTCCATGTTTCAAAACAAAAATGATTGGTACACATAATTATGATTGATCATAGAACCTGCCCCTTCCAGTGGTCCTTGTAACAGGCTCTTCCATAAAATACATGTGGATGTTTTTATGTTTTGGAATATGAAAGCACAATTAAAAAAGGGGGGAGAACATTGTAGACTGCTGCCTGATTATTTTTTTTTCTCTCTCTCCCCTTTTCTTTTTCAGAGGGCACATCTGCTCGATAACACAGAGAGGCTGGAAAGGTCATCTCGGAGACTAGAGGCTGGATACCAAATAGCAGTGGAAACCGGTAAGAATTCTGAGAGTGAGCAAATTGTCTTGCTTATGCACAGCAGTCTTCACAACACATGACATTTCAGGGAAACTTCAAAGGCGAAACAGAGACAGCAGCCCGAGATGTGGTTTACATATTGGGGAGACAATTGGGAGCTTATTTGCGCTTATCTTTTTTCAAGTTAAAAGGCATGACATCTACTGAAAACAGTTCCTGAGGTTTAAAAGTATACATCTGAAAAGAGATGGAATACTTTGTCTAAATTCTACATTTGTCTTAATATGCAGTTACATGTTGTCAGTTTACCCACCCGCAATGATTGCTAGCACACACTGCAGACTCCAGTTGTTTTTGTCTTTTACTTTTATTCATATATGTAAAAAATATCTTTTTAATAAATTTATAAGATATTAACTACCGATGATATATAACAAGGTTATCAGCTCAATTCCCTCGCAACCAGTGCCTGATTATGCAGCTGTTTCTGTGCAATGAAAGAAGTAAACAAACCATACCCCAAAATATACAGATGGAATAAAATTAAGGGAGAAAGCTAAATTGAGGCTTAATTACTGAATTGTGGGGTTTCTTTGTTGACTGCAACTTTTCAGTTGGTATTTTCAAAATGTTTTTACTAAGTTTTAGCTATTTGTAGTGTTTGGGTTTGGTTTTTTTTAACCAGCAATAGTTAAGCCTCCAAAGTCTAATCCCTTTAAATAAAGCTTGTGCAAAGTTACAGAAAGTTTCAGAAAGATCTATGTTTGAGCAGTGAAGCAATTTTCTGGCAGAGAGTCCCAATTAATTGATATATTCCAATATCTTTTTAGAATTCAAGCCTTATTTAAGAGGTAAATTAAGTTGAACCCTTGCAGAGTTAAATATGGGTATGTAAAATGAACAGTGTTACTAAAGTGCCTGCATTTTAATTATTCTGGGCTTAGTGCTGGGCACAGTCATGAAATGGACGGATGGATGGAATGTACAGTGTAGATTTTGGAGGAGACAAGGAGAAATAATTCTCTTATTCCAGAGTACGAAATGTTAGTACGGATGGACATCTGATAGCAATTCAGTTTGCTTTCCTGCACATTTTCAGGTCTGTTCTATCAATGGCCATAATTTTTTTTTTTTGAGAAGGACTATTTTAAACTGGTCAGAAATGGTTCCTGATCAGCTTTAGTTGAGCCTGGATCTTTCACAAAGAAACAGTAGGTAAAAATTCAGACTAATCCTTTTGGGGAAGAGATATCTTATATCCTTTTTTACTCCATGTGGAATTTGTTTCATAGAGATGATGATCATGCTAACTTCAGTTGAGTATCTCCATGGTGATCTCTGAGAAATACAGTTGTAGTGCAAATGTATATTTATATGGAAAGGGTGTCTTTCGCTATCAAAACCAGGTGAAACTGCATTGAATTCTATAGTCACACTAATTCACCTCATCTTTGTCTCCGTCTCTACTTTTCATCTTGAGTAGTGATACGTATATACAGTTCTTGTTCCCTAAACTCTGTGAAGACTAGTGGTGTAGCAATATTATATGACATATTAGTATTAAATAATTTGGAGATGATGACTTTGAAAATATTAACTTCATTGTAATGTAGATTTTTGCAGGATTTCTTTATGGAAACAGAGTAATTATATTTAGTTCCTGGCATGGATCGTGATGATTCTAAATATGAGTGACTTTAGATTAATTCAGTGTAATGAAAGAACTTAATGTGTGCAGTTTACTGTATGATTGTTCTGTGTCGAGGTGTCATAATAAAATAAAACATTCCATTTTAGAGTTTCAATCTGTCATTGAGTTGAATCCTCAGACCCTGTCTTGCCTTGATTATTACTTTTGTTGCGTAAAGATATTGTCTGCACAGCACTGATGAGGCCACATCTGGAGTGCTGTTTCCAGGTCTGACACTGGAAAGGTGTTGACTTATTGGAGTGAGTCCAGCAAAGGGCCATGAAGAGAATTAAGGGACGGGAGCATCTTTCATGTGAGGAGAAGCTGAGAAAGCTGACACTGTTCAATCTGGAGAAAAGAGCTTATCAACGTGTTTAGATAGCTGATGGGATGGAATGAAGAAGAGGGAGCTAGTCTCTTCCCGGTATTGCCCAGTGGCAGGAAAAGAGGCAATGAGCATAAATTAAAATCTGTGAAATTCCATCAGAACACAAGAAAAGAATTTTTTACTGTGGAACAGTCAACCACTGAAACAGGTATCCCAAAGCAGTTGTAGAGTCTCTATCTGTGAAGATATTCAAAATCCAGGTGGTCACGGTCCTGGCTGCTTGAGCAGGGTGATCGACTGGTGGTCTCAGGGCGTCCCTTCCCACCTCAGCCATTCTGTGATTCTGTGAGGAACGAGGAGGAGGTGACAACCCTTAAGTATCTATTCTACTTTATTTATGTGGTGTCTTTTCACAATTATGGATACGTATGTTGCTTATTGTAATGAAGCTGGATGTTACATTTGGGTCTTTCTTATTACCTTAATCAGCAAAAAATACATATACTATTTTAACCTGCCCCTGTGATCATCTAAGGATTAATCTGACATCACATAACTAATTTAATGCAATTTCACATTACCATTCCTGAAACTTACCATGATAAATTGGAAGCTTTTTTTCCTGTTTGCATCTCTAAATTGATAAGCCCTTTCATCTTATGTACAGTTAGTTGTTCATACAAGCCGAGATCTGTTGGAAGGTCTGACTTCCTTCTTTGAGCGGTGCCACTCGTTCATGGGCTTTAGTTGCGTCTGAACAGGATGCCACTTATGCCACCATCTCTGAGACACAATCCAACCCTGACTGTCAGGCTTTCATAATATGGTGGCTGTCAGTTGTTGATGCTGAGGATGCTTAAATCTATGCAGAAACCTCCTGTAGGACTAAGCAAAGGCTTTCGTATCTGGCAACCCATTCCATAGTACTCAAGGCCTACTGTAAAAAGAAGAATGTTATTCTAAATATTCAAAGGAGTATGTTGCGAATTTAACAGGCATTTGGGTAGCTGATTTGGTAGACCAGTAAGTTCATCAGTGCATTTGCGTTTTAATTGCTTGAGTTGTATGGCACAAACTCATGAGGGAAAGCTCTCGGGACATACATAGAAGCCATGGGCTGTTTGAATCTTGAAGGTTCCAGTTGTTTGTACCAGGTAGGGGAAGTTTTCATAATGGCTCTGGTAATACTGCAACATGCGCTCATCTGCTTTTTTTTTTAATCAAAAATATCATTTTGAAAAGTATTTCTTATTGTTATTTTTCTGTGTTTATGTTACCGTCTGCTTTGCTGGTAAGGAACAGACAGGCAAGTTTACAGCCTCATTAGCAGGCATTTCCAACACCACTCATTACTTAGGATGCTAGAGTTCAGTATTCTTAATTTCAGATCATTTAGTCTGACCATACAGCCTCAGAATGCGAGAAAGATTTTAAAAATGCATGAAAATTGCTGGTTTCAACTGAAAGGAGAGTCTCTTGAATTAGTCCTGATTAATCGCAAAATTCTTGCTGTTTTGGAGGGGGAGATTTCTTAATTCCATTCCCTGTGCTGGGATTTCCACAGCATCAAATTGAATTCTAGACCTTCCTTATTTTGCCTGCAGAGTGTAGTGTAGTAAGGTATCCCCTTCTTTGTCGAGTGTCTATGTTTGCTCAGACAGGAATATTTTGAATGAGGAATAGTTCAAAATGCTTCATTCATCTTGAGAGATAAAATTGGCGTGCAAATGTAGAACACTGTCAAGGGGAAGAAGAGCAAACCTTGTTGTAGGGGACCATTGTAATCTTCTGTTGAATTGCTTTTGTTAAGTTCTTCTCAACTGCCAGATACTTTCTAGGGAAAAAAATTCCTGGTGTTTATATTCTATAGACTTCACCTTGTTTTATGACAATGTAAGAGAGAGATCCAACCATTGAATGCTGGCCAGGCTTTCATGGCAGAACTACATTGCAGATGGTTTTTTTTATATATTTTTTCCTTCATGAACCTTAGATATTTCTATAGCTTTCAGTACGTGTAATTTGAGAACAAGTGTTAAGCTTGCCTCTGCGAGTGATGATTACTGGATATTACGCTGTGGTTCTCGATCTCCCTGAAATATCTGTGCCGCTACAAGAGTTTGTGAGTAATAGATCTCTTCTTTGCACTGAATCTTAAAATTTTGTCTTTGGTTCTGTTTTTATATTCCTTTTGTAATATACAAACATGGTGTTTTAAAGAGAAGAAATCAAAGGAAGAAAAACTGTTGTTCCATTTACAGAAAATCCTTCTGCATCTCAACTTCAGATCGCTTAAAATGTTTTTTCCAATCCTCCTTGCTCTTTGGGAATCCCAGGAATATGTAATCCTGAAACAGTTAAAGGAGAAATATCCCTTAGCAGGAGACAGAACAGCTTATTTCCCACCCTTGTGTGACACGAATAATTCTCAGTACTGAGGGGTCCAAGCAAATTTCAGTGGCTTCCACCTTGTTGTAACCAACTACAGTCAAAACTCCCTTCCTGGACCGAGCCATAAATCGGTAACGTAAGGTTGTGGCAGCCAGGCTAATGGGCACACGGCCAGACCTGCCTCAGAGTCTTGGCAGCCTTCTGGGTGGAAAGCAAATGAGAACCTCATTGGACAAAGAGGTGTGTTTACTTCTGTATGAAATAATAGTGGTTACTGTCTTATCTGGGTGTAGAGTTGAGTGAAAGTACAGTGAAAGGATCATTCACCCTCTACAACTCCCTGAAANGCAGGTTAATGGTTGGACTGGATGAGCTTAAAGGTCCCTTCCAACCTCAGCGATTCTATGATTCTCTGAAAGCATGTTAAGAAATGTTTATAGGGGGCTCCTGAAGGCAGGAGGTTCAGAGCCTGTAGCATGAATAAGGAACTATTTTAAAACAGCTCCAGTGAGTGTCTTGCTAGATGCGAGTAATGGAATTTGAGGTACTAGCACGTTGGCCACAGCAGCATGCCACAGATTTGGGTTCCTGACTCCTTTATTAATGGAACAACCCAAACCTCGAGCACCTGCCCTGGAGGACCTTCTCCCTCCATATTTCATGGGGTTGTTGTGCTGTTCAGTTGTCATAAATGAGATGCACACTAGAGCTGACATAAAATAGGTGAATCCATAAAAATTAAAATCCATGTATCCGCTAAACTGATTCCATTCCATTAGGGTTGCAAGAGCTGGAGGTTGGCTTTTCAGGTAGACAATACAGTAAGTGTTGCTATGATCAAACTAAAAAGTATTTGCTCAGCTTAGAAAAAAATTAAGTGGCTCTAATAGCCAATGTTAACAAAATAACAAGCCCTAATGTTTATACGTGTAGGGCTGCATTAGGCCGGTGGAAAGGGTGTTGCTTCTTTTGTGTCCTAATTTTGCATACTTAGTAATTTGCGTGCATTAGTGAATATCACTTGGACCTTCACGCCCCTGTTCCATCTTCAGGTGCGTATTCCAATTACCTTTGAGCCCCAGATAGCCAAGAGTATGGAAATGGAAACCAAGGTTTGCAAATCAGGACCTTGCTTGTAGTGCCCCTTGCTTTAAATAAAAAAGTCTATTCCTTATATTTACAGTTAATATCCACCTCGTTCATCTGTAATGAATTATTCATGCATGTATATGTGAATACTGTATATAAGCCATTTCATTAGAGAAAGAGAGCTTCTGAGTTCTGGAGCATATACCAATATCTCCTCCTCAGGTATTTCTTTGATATGCCAGAACATCTTTCTACTGAAATCTTAATCCAAAGTTTCTACAGTGAAATGAGTTTTTATGCAGTTTCCAATCACCATCAGAGAGAGTTTTTTCATGATCCCTGTTTCTTCTGCTACCAACGGTATTTCATGTTTCATATATAATTTTTTTCTTTGCTGGCTGATTTCTATTAAAATCTGTTTATTGTTTCAGAAATTCATTTTGAAGTGGCATATTGCATTCCTACATCTCTAAGCCCTCTGCCCTTCTTCATAGGCCGGGCTTTAAAGTGGGGAGGAGGAAGAAATAGGGAAAGATTTTTGTTTCTGAGGGTGTCAGGCCTCAGGAGTATCCCAGCTTGCGCGGTCATGGGGGGGAAGCATGTTCGGATAGCACTGCTGCCTTGTAACAGACAGCCAGAAGCAGCATCGAGAGGGTACGGAGAGACCAAACTACTCAGTTTCCGTTCCTGAGTGTGCAGTTGTTGATAGCAGCAAAGTGCTTTTTACACCTTCGGTTTGAATATTGCTTGCTGGTTTGGTGCTTGTCCAGTCGCCGAGCTGCTCCCTCCGGCTTCGTATCTGCCGCCTCCTCCCTGGCCCTCCCATCCTCCTTCCCTCCCTCTCGCCAGCCTTCCCAGCCCTGACCTTCCTAATTTTCGCTCCAGATTTCTCATTAATACTTTGTCTCTATCCAGATACTCCTGTACATACCACACCATTTTCCTTATCTCTGTGTTTCCTCTGAAAGATTTGATTCAGCAGCAGAATGAGCCTTGCATGTTTATGGTCATGAAAACTTTAGCCAGTAGCCCACCTGACCTCGCCTAGTAGCGTTCAACGTCTCTTTCCTCTGCTCAGTGGCCCTCTGCATTTGTCTGTGTTGTCTCAAATGCAGGGTATAGATTTTTTTTTAGTATATTCATGTATTTGCAAATACATAAAGTGCTTACCATAAACTAAGGAAATGGTGAATTTTCATTATTTCAGTACTGTCCTCTAACTGCTTCCGAGTACCAAAAGAAAAATACTTTTCCAACTACTTTTTTGAAGAGACGAGAAAAACTTATTTTGTAGAGTTTTTCGCAGTCTATGCAATATTGTAAGACCATTTCTGTTAAAAGCTTATCTTTTGGGTACTCAGCACCTTTCAACTGGAATTCCAATAAAATGAATGCTTATCTTTCACCTCAGTAGGTTTGGGATTATACCAATAATGCAGCAAATAAGGAATTTCAAATCTGTTCAGTAGTACAGATTTGCCTAAGGTGTAGTAGGAAAAACAGTGATTCAAATTTGGCAGTTTTGTCCCCTGTTCTGGAAGCAGTCCCAGGTTATTTTAATGTTCACAAATGTGCCGGAGTTCATTGTTGTGCCACATATCATGGGACAACTCAACTTCAGTCTTTTTAGGAACTGGCATCCAGTTGAAGTAAGTTTGTTTAAGACTGATTTTTGGATGAGCAAGTCATTGCAATAACTTGTTAAAGATACCATGTTATATGTAATAGAAACGTAGTTTTCAGAGTGTGGTTTTTTATTCCGTGCTAGAATTATGGAAACATTTTGTTTCAGATATCAGAAACTTTATGCCTAAGTACTTCCCATGAGCATTCTGGACGAATAATCTTATAGGCTGAAATCTGTATGTATTTTCACAAGTACCTTGCACTTGCCGTAGAATACCTGTGAATAATATTCATATTGAATTATAAACTGAACTTGGGAGATCACTTCTGGAATTTTATTTTACAAGCACTGTGTTGGACCACCTCTACTGTGTAGACTGTTCTACAGGAAATAACCTCTTACTGAATCTCTGAAAACAGCATTTAAGCATAATCTTCTTTGATGCTGACCCTCTTTCTTTAAGGTGTTTACTGGTATAAGATGGTGTTTATTGATGAAGGTATTTATTGTAGCTTATTCCTAAGTCTGTAGCAAAGCTTTTGAAGACTTGTCCTAACAAAAATGTGAAGATTTCAAGTCGAGTTATGTGGGTATATTTTTTGGTCTCAAGTTACACTACCTGCTTCCTTCAATTTTGAAATTATTTAGCCTCAGGGCAGTTTCTCCCCCTGTAATAGCATTTCAGAGTGTGTTGTCCAGTTCTGAGCAGGTAGGGCAAATAAAGGGAAGAAAGATAAAAAGTAGCTTTTGTTTCTAGCATTCAAAGCAAACTCTACGGACTACCTTGGTTTGGCAAAGGCATATTGGAAAAAGCTACCAGTTTGTCTGACCTCCATATAAATATATATAGATCTCCTCTTTCCTCATTTGCACAACACTTCCAGCCACCATGCTTCGATGTCACTGAGAGATGTCAGAATTGCATCTAACATACTCTGGTTGTCTTTTAAAGTCCAGACAACCCATTACGATAGGTGGACAAAGAATGTGAAGTTGTGCCTGTAGCAAGGAGATGTTCAGTTTGTGTTGGCCAGAGAAACTCTGTCGATCAGGTTTCCTATTCTCCCTGGGAAAAATGAGTTGTAGAGAACCTATCAAGAAACTTTCAGATAGCTGAGAACTGCTGATTAGTCTTTAATGGGTAGAATTCAAATCCTGCTAAATTGTCTCTAGACGCTCTTCCCTACTGCCCATGATTTCTTTTCGTCCTCCCGTCATGTACCACAAAAACTTCTTTGGAACTTTCACCATGTGAAATGATTTGATTCCAAGTGGTGCTGGCTGGGCAATGTCAGTCTGTTACAACCTTTAATACAGCACCGCTCAATAGAACAGCAAGTCCACCTTTTGACCTTCAAATATATCAATGCACTGCTAATTAAATGTCTTCATTTGGTGATTTTGTTGTCCTCAGAACATAAGTGGTATAATTCATAAAAATTAAGACTTTGGTGAGTTATTATTTTGGGTGCCTAAGTAACAGCGTGATTTTCAATTTTAGCAGACTTTTCACTACATGGGCATGGTTGAATTTGCACAGCATGAAGTCTTGTTGGGCAAAGACTCTTTGTATACAACTTACATCAAGGAGAAAAGTTGATGAGCTTAGACTTGACAAAATAAAATACACCCTAAGTTTTTTTTGTTTGAAGCCTTTTACCTCTACTTCCTGTCAGGCTAACAGTGTTTTCCTCCAATTGCGCCAAAGAACAAAGTTTAACATTAAAAAATTTATTTGTATTGAACATACTTTTCTAGGTAATGTCAATATCAAAAGAGTTTTCAGGGTAGATCATCTTTCAAGTGCAGTATTTTGCCCTTTTACAACTTAGGACTGAAGAGTTATAGTTACACAAATACCTTTTATTTTTCTGTAGAAGTGCGGGGGGAGAAAAGCTCAAACTTCTGTCCTGAAGTGAGACATAGAAGCAGATGACTGAAAAACAATGGGTTTGCCCTGGTATAGACTGACCAAAGAGTAGCTCATCTAGATATTGTTTCTTCATCTACTTAGGTCATATCATAGTACTTGATGCTAATGATTTCTCTACCCTGCTTATAAAAATATATTTTCTCCTGTAATTTCTGTCATTTGTAGTCCAAAAAAATATCGAATGTTGCATGTGGAAACATGCAAGTTTGATGACTCCTGAACTTTATGGAAACTTAGTTCAGTCTTAGTTGAAATATCTGCTTGTGTGATGTGTGCCAGGTGAGGACATAGCCTCTGATTTATGCAAGTAATACTGACCATCCAGGTCTCTCTTTTTAAATCAAAACTTTGTTGTTTTTCACTTATATTTTTTTTGTACTGTCCCACTTTTGAACAAATAGGCTTATCTTGGCCCATAGTATGAATTTTACTTGATTACTAAGTAGATACATATATTGTAAAATTGAAATTAATGCCATTATTACCGAAAGAGTCGGGATTTGACTGTAGGAAGCTCTTTACTGTCTAGCGTGATTTCATGGCAGAGTGAGTTCAACTGCTGATCTGCAGTACCCGTCTTCTTTCTGAACTAGCACAATGATTTTCCTTGAGTTGTTACAGCCTTGTTTTGAGAAACTACTGCTAGTTATTTTCTACCAGCTGTTGTAAGGAATTGTAGACCCACAAAATTGTCGTTCATGGCTTTTTAAACCACAATTTCACAATTTTATATCAGTCCATTATAGGCCACTTACACACAGCTGTCCATTCTTGTTTCTCTACATCTTTTCTTGGCTCAAGATTACCTTTTTGTTTTCTTTGTAGTAACATATCTAGTTCTATGGAGGGTCCTTCTACAGATTCTGTGATTTTTGTGTTCTTTCCATATTTTGCCAACTCTTCCCCCCCTCCTGATTTCAAGCATCAGCTGTGTATCAACTTGGGGTTGTTTTTCTGCCGTTTGCTAATATTTACCTCATATTACTTCACTGGCTTCAAAAATGTAAGTGTAAAACTTTACATGAAATTTTATACTCTTGCCCTAATCATGACAATTGTAATAAATGCTCATGGTTGTAAACATGTCCAGTTATTGGCAGAGCATAAATATTATACGTTGAATTACAGTTGGGTGTGTGCACGTGCGTTCATGTGCATTCTGGGAAGAGAGGTTGTCTGTTTTGTAGTACATTTCCAAAAAGCTTTGCGAGATAAGAAAATGTTTCCATGAGTGAGGCCAAGCTCAGTGTAATGATGTCTGAATCTAGGTATCATGAGTAGCTAATTGTTCTGGTTTACATTTTTGTGAAATAAATCCCAATTTACATTATGTATCTTGCAAAGATAAACATCGGTGCAAAGGTAATCTTTTACATCTGCTTGGCTGGTCTCTGCTGTGATGAACTTTTCCATATTTTACGGCTTCTGTGACTCTATAAATGTGAAGATTTTGGAAAGTGTTCATGTATTTGAGGATTTGGTTCCTGTTTAGCTCTCTTGCAGGATCTAGACAGACAACATGCAAAACAGTAAGATGAGGAGGATTGTTCAGTCGTTACTTTTTTCATTTTTTCACCTAGATGCAAGAATTCTCTGTCTTTATTAAATGTGTCTTGGAAGTATTAATCTGATTTTTATAATTAAGTGGTGTAAGATTTCCATGTGTTGAATGTCTTGGCACTTGACTGCTACAATAATTGGCTGGAGTGCCATCTTGAGAAGTTTTGTGAAAATGATGATATTTGCTTTATTCCATTAGTAAGTGCTTTTGCCATTTTAGTGCCTTATTTTTCAGTAGTGAAATATCAAGTAGAGAAGTGTTAAGAAAGAAATGTAGATACCACATTAACTTATTTTTTCATTATTTTAATTGTTAAAGTTTAGCTGCTTTCGATTTTATGGTGAGGATGTATTTTAAATCCAGCCTAGAAACTATGATATTTTCTTAAATGAGTTTAAAATGGTGAGTCAGAGCCTTGCTCAACTGTTAATGAGTCAAGTGGAGGGGTTTTTTATTGCATACACTGTAAAACATTCCACACACCAAAAATTCTACCATCAGCATAAGCTTTATAAATGTCATGTACTAGATCAAATATTTATCATAAGTACTTGTAATACAGTAAATGTTAATTTCAACGCTGTCCTTAATTTTTGTCATTCCAGTTTATTGTGACGAAAAGTTATTGTCTTAATTATATTAGATTTTAAATAACTCGGCAGATGCAGAAAAAAATGTTACTTTCTTGGACTGGTTCACGCTGAGTTAAGAAGTCGATTAATAGCTATAAAATGAGCTAGTGAGGTGCCAGGATGTAGTCACTCGGCACTTGTGGC
>VXBO01012366.1:1800-34060 GCA_013400135.1 Rhinoptilus africanus
TTTTGTCAGTGAGGACAGAAAGACTTTGATTGACGTCATGGATAGCCACGTGAAGGTCTTTGCTTCCCTCTAGTGACTCGTTCAGGAAGAGATTTAACTGAAGCTGCTCATGCTTCTCAACTACGGCACAGAGATTCAGGAATGAATTAATTAAATGTGAGGATTAAATACCTGTGAAGTCAGTGAGATGCTGATAAAACATTAAAGGTATATACCTGTGACAGAACTTGATAAAATATGGCAGATTTAAACTGGACATGTGTTTGACTGTTTTTGGTGCAGTTTTGCAGTTTTATCAGGCAGAGATACATTTTCAGTGTTAACAATTCAAGAACAACTGGGAGACACCCTGTAGGATGCATGTCAAAACACTATTCCAAACATTTCTTTTAAAGTAGTTTTGCCACACAAACACCTTTCTTGTAGAAAGACAGACCAGACTTTGATGAACTACATTATGTTTGATTTATCAGAGAAAATAGTTATTAATCGAGGAGACTTCAATCAGATTTAGATCCATGCATTTGGAAGCAAAGAGCAGCAATTCTATACTCTTCAAATGCTCAAAAAATGACTTGTATTATGTTCTTCTCATAATACTAAAAGTATGTGTATTTATACCAGTTGTAGTTCTGTCTGTTTTGTACTGACTGATAACTTTAAAAGAAACACATATATGTCTGCACAAAACTACACAACATGATTTAGTTATAAGCAATTTATGCACATGATCTGTGCCCCTCTTGCCACAGAATAGGAGAGAATGGCAGCACAGTACTTCGCACAGCTCCTTCTCACATGGTTTTCCCATGATTCCCAGATTTTTCATCTTCTTGGGTGATGCAAGTAAATTTCATTTTTGTTTAAGGATGGCATAATATAAAGACCTTTAGTGCTGCTGCACTACTTCTGTTGGATAAACAGAGCTAAATTCTCCAGGACTGGCAACAGTCATGAGCTCATCGAACAAATGAGAAAAAAACCCAGAAATATCATTATAAAACTATTTAACCTTTAGTGTTCTGCAACATGGCAGGGAAATTATAGTGGCTTTGAGAACAGCTAGAGAGGATTCTCAATTAGGACTCGGGAATTTGGAGCTCTAATTCTATGGGGGTTTTATATGACCTTGGACAAACAACTTTGCTTCCATTATGCCCTAGTTTCCCTTATCTGTAAATCAAGGGAGACGATACCAACTTCTGTGGTAAATCACTTTTAAATGTACAGGTGTAACACAATTTAAGAGTTACATGATATAGATGAGAAAGTCTGATAAACTTCTGCAGTTGTAATTGTGCTATATTGTACTTTTGGAAATTTTATTTGATTTGGTGAACACTGTTTTCCCCTTCAAGAGTCAGTCCAAGTCCAGCATGATGCTGGGTTCACAGATCCCATCTGCTGCATTTCTTAGTGAGGTATTACTAGGGAAAAGAACAAACAAATTTTATTTGACTTGTTAATACTATGAAGTTTTCTGGAAACATAGATACAGAACCAAATTATGACCACTTTGTTTTCTGTTCTAAAGTTTATTCAAAATCTTAATTATCTTTTGCTCCCACACACTAAAAAATCTGTCAAAATTCCAGTTCAAATCTTTAAATTTTATTATGAAGATAAAACAACTAGTTCTTTTTATTCTCATTTCAGAATTATAATTGCCTGATATTACAAGAAATCACTATTTTTAGTTTCTGAAAATCTACATTTCCATAAAGGCAATAAATAGCAATTGAGTTCTCAACAAATGGAGTTGATTAATCACCCAGTAAAAATTAAAAAGAAAGCAAACTTATTAGCAAGAATTAATTTGTTTTCCTATTTTTGCTACAAATCTCAGCAAGCCACGCAAGCTCTGTTCATGGTCGTGTAGGTGCTAGTGAAGAGCAGTGTTATGAAAAAGAACTACCTTATAAATTCCTCCCATATATACTGATTCATTTTGTGTATGACTTAAGCAAAGAAAATTTTGGTCTGACTCTTTTCCAACATAAAGACACTCCATTTTATACTGTACAATATATACATATTTCAGAACTAAGTACTCCTGCATTACAGTATAATCTTAGCAGTTTGTACAGTTAAAAATCTTTAAATTTAGGTATTGCATGGCTTGACCAGTGGTTTGCCACTTGATCTGATCTGATTGAAATCAGACAAAGCCTTTTGATTGTCTGCAAAGGAGTTTGGATCAAATTTTTTCATTCCATACTGTTTTATTGAAGAAGAATATGATTCTGTAGAGTCTTTCAATTCTTTATGCAAGACTGCTAGGAATATAAGATTATGTAGTGTGCTATTACTCAGGTTCCATTATGAAAAGTTCTTCATAAAAGTAGGTACTGCAGAAGGCATTTATCTTTTGAATAAGTTCATTAACGTTAACTCTTCCATTACATTCACAAACATAAGCATAGAAGCTAACACAGAAAGCAAATTTTCAGCTTTGAAAAATAGAAAAGAAGCAGTCTGTTGGACAAGCCTGACTGAAATCAATGGAACCAGCAAAGTTTCAGCGGGCGTATACTGCCAAACTCTACTTACATGATTTCAACTCATTCAATTATTATTCTACTTACAGAAAAATCTATTTCCTCCATATTTTCCTGGTGACAAAAATAATATAACTGCAAAGTTATACAAAGTAAGGAAAGGATACCATTCATATTTCTAGACGTAATTTCTGATTTAGGATATTTTAATTAATTGATGATTAGCTTGAGACCTTATAGGGTTTTCTTGAACAGATTTTCAAAGGCTTGCAAGGCTAGGCCAAACAAAGAATAACTGTAATGGTCCATCATTGTAGTTTTAAGAAACAAAGTGGAGAGGGTAAAAGCAGATTCCCTGTTACAGTTCCCTGTAAATTTTATCATAAGACAACAAAATGCAAAAGTTGTTTTGTTGGTATGCATACAAACTTATATCCTAAAGCTGAGTTGCATTCTGCCCTGTAGGCAAATCCATGAGAAAATCACAATTAACTGTTAGGCTCTTCTTTATTTGCACTGAAGGAATTCCTTTATGGGCTATTTCTTCATAATTGTATCCAGGGATAATGGGAGAAAAACAATTAAAAGCTCTAGGGGATAATTTTAAAAAATTGTAAACTTTTTTTAACCCTCTTTTTAATGGAGGATGTTATAATACGTCTGGAGTGAAACCCTGAAGTTATATAAAAGTATACAATTTCTAATTTCTCATATATAGGTATTCATAGTTTCACATAGCTTCAGGGTAGAAAATCTAAAACACTGTCTTTGTAAATTTTTATGGCAATTGAGAAAAAATAAAAATAGAGTAGACCTACCACTTGCTTTAAACTAAAACTGAATCAGGTCAAAATCCTTGCAGTATTAAACATTTCAGTTAATTGCATTGTACTTCTGCCAACTGAATATTCAGCAGGCACAAACTGCTATGAGCACACATATGGATAAAAAAAAAAAAGGCTGTTATAACAAAAAATGCTGTTATAACACCCTTCTGCAGTAACTGGCAGAAAAGAGCCCCAGAATGCTAAAGCCCTTTCCTTACCCAGAGCTGTGAGATGTCATGTTGCACCGTGTACAGCTGTGCAGCACACCAGAAGCAATGGGCACTGTTCTGTGGAGGGCACATGTGCCCACAGTACGTCCAACACATTTCTAAAAGAATGAATACCATTTGCATTTGCATTGTTTTGCTAATCAGCCAGTGACTATTGAAACTCCTATGTGAGATGTCACCTCCTTCCAGTGATGCTCTGTGTCTACCCCATCTTCCATGCCCTCAGTTGTGATGGTGGTAGCCAATGGTTGCATGTGAGGGTGGTACTCGCGATGCTTAGTATTGCGGCACCTAGCTTCCAGCCTATTACTGCTTTTTGAATTCTGCACCATGGGAGTTCGGGGTGTGGGTCCGCTAAGACAAGTGACTAACTTTGTTGGGCCAAACATTCATGGATCCTAGAGACATACAAACTGTCTGCTATGGCACCTATCACAGATATAAGCATCAGAGAAGGAAACAAAGTTCAAGGGAACTGTTGAGACAGCCTACAAAACTGCCAAAGGAAATGGAATTTTTAAAATGGAAACGTATGTATGCATATAAGAATTCTTTGATGCCCCAGGCTTACCGAGCCTTGCCCAGACTTACATAAAGCAAAACAGCACTAGGAAAAAACCACTGAGAGTGATATAGCTAAGATTTAGGTGTGGCATAGTGACAAACACATGGAAGGAGTAGTAAAATTAAATATAGAGGTGCTGGGAATCAGGTCCCCAACCCATGAATATTTTCCTAAATAATATGGCAGAGTTCCAGCAGCACACATTGTGAGTAACAGACTCCAGAGGAGCCGACAGATCAGGGGGCATGGGTTGCTCCTGTGAGGCTGAAAAGTGTGTTTCAAACTCCTCAAGTAACTTCTGTAAAGAAAAAACTGAAGGGCTTAGTCCCTGAGGTCCCCAAGTAAATGCTCTAATCATTGGATTACTTACTGATTGAGACTGTCTCTGCTGTCTCCCTCTGCATTCTTTTCCTTTCCAGAAAGGTAGGAGGGACAGGGGAAAAACTTTCAGAAGTTTAGTTTAATCTTAAATTCTTTAAAATCACTCCTGTAGGGTGGGAAATTCAGCTCTAGTACCCGACCAACTTATTTTCTTTCTGTTTGTGGACTGAGATCCTGGAATTAATGTATCACAAACAGTTCCTTACAGCAGGAATAATTTGTCCATGCCAGACAATGCAAAGCAGAAAAGATACAACTCTTTTTTGAGCTTTTGTTAGTTTGGTTTAAGGAACTAAATTCTTGATTCTCAGAATGTCAATTATAAATATTCCACGTGTTCTCCCATGTACTGAAAGGAGAAACATTCAGTATTCTAAGACTTTACTGAAGGCAACATTTAGAATACATTTTCTGAAATGAATGGATGAATGTATGAGTCAAATTTCTGAGGGAGGAAAAATCATCACTGATACCGTTGACGCCACCAGCTTCATGTAGGGAAACTGGAAATGTTGAAGGAAGCACCAGAACCCATGAACAGCCTAGTTTTCGTCAACACAGACAGGTGTGCTCTATATTTTGGGAGAATCAACTGACATAAAATGCTGAATTACTAGGTTTGAGTTCGCCCTTTATAATACATGACATAATATTTTATTCCTTAGTTGCACTGTGTCAATATTGTACACATATTTGACTAGAGAGGGCACAAGCCTGCCAGCTTGATAAACAGAAAACTTTATAAAATATCACCACAGGGAAGAATCACTGCCTCTCATAGAAAGAATGGATTAAAACTGCTTTTGTTAAAATTAGGATGACTAAATTGTCACAGATAGCAATGGAGGTAGGATAGGTTTAATGATCTGGTGTGATTAAACAGGTCACAGATACAGAACTTTCTTCAAGGATGGGTGACAGGGAACTGTTAATTACTGATCAATCTCCTGAGAAGCGTGCCCAAAACCCAGGTAGACAAAGCTTCCCCTGCTGTTGGAGAAGTATTAAACTCACAAGGTCAGTGGAGGAACTCTCATTTCCCAAATGCGAACTTGCGATGCATGCAAAGATGTGGGAGAAGTGGCTAAAAAGGTCGCAAAACCCATTAGAGGTTACTGCTGGCTGTGTGCCCATGTGAAAAGCAAACACAGTTTTCATCTGAAAAGCACTTAATTTAAAACACCTGTCTCAGCATAGACTGATTAGTTAAGCAGCTTCAACTAAACGCAGACTACTTTTTGTTGGTTTTATTCCAAAATACTTGCCAAATCCTGGTTATGCAAAAATTACCCAATTTGGAAGGACACGAGCGCGGCACAGCTCTGTAGCATTTGCGATGTGGATGAGGCTATTAATCCATTGCCTGCTGCTGAGAGTGGCTAATGCCTGAGACTTAGAAAAAAGTGGCAAAAAACATAGAAAAACAAGCCACCAAGAACCCAACATCATCATGGGCATGTAACCAATTGTATAGTCCTCTACATACTTACTTATTAGATTTTAAAATCATAGGAATTGATGCGGCATTATAGAGCTTTCATGAAAATTCAGAACTCATGGTGTCAGAATACAAATCCTCAAGTATTCCTGAGTAAATACAAACAAAATGCTCCAAAAAACCACAAGAAACCACACTACAAAAATAAAATTATGAATCAACTAATGCTCCTACAGATAAAATTAGGGGCCTTTTCCTAAGGATGGAGGAAAAAAGTACAATTTTCTATATAAAGTAATACACATGCATGTGCAAAACAAGTGACAATGGTGTCCATGCAGAACTGATCCATCATATCTTACTGTGAATATTTGATGGCCCGTATTATTTTTCAGCACCTATAGATCTCCAAGAATACCCCTGAACTTCAACGATTTTAATATCTTCAATAGCTACTATTAAATCATACAACTACAAAAGATATCCTTCAGAATACAAAAGTATGTGTTTCTGTCTCAATACCTCAGACTATTTCAGGCAAGCTTTGTGTAAATTTTAGATGTGTCAAAGGTTCGCTTTTCCATCAAGATTCTGAAGCACACTGAAACCAATAGTTATATGGCACTGAACTTCTTTATAAACAATACTAAGAGAAACACATGCAAAACAAGTGTCAAGCACAAATTACATTTGTTTGTGATCGCTTCACACATTCATTCTGAATACCTGCATGAAATCTTTTAATCACATTATTAAATCCACGGCATGATTATCTTTTTTTGGTAGTCTAATTCTGTGCAAATATGCCTTTGATATTCTGGACTGCAGCAGCGAAATTAGAGCATGTGCTCTAAATACACAGTGCTTAAAGTAAGGCATGATAAAAATGGTAAGTAAAGCACTGTACTACTACTCTGTAAGCAAAACATTGTGAAGAGGAAACAAAAAGCATGTTACAAATGTTTTGCATTCCATGTGCACATAATAACACTTAATGTCAAGTCTTTTGTGTACTTTATCCCATACATTTTACAGAAATGGAACACTATGATGTTGCTGGCAAATAACTGCATTAGGATTCTTTTGTAGAGGCACAGACCATGCTACCAGTTGTATTTGGAGTGATTTCTAGTATCACATCTAAAGTTTCTTATTTCTGTACTATCTGTACAGAACTACTATCTGTGCTAACCCAAGCTCAAGGAAAAAAGCACTCACAAATTCACAGGAATACAATTTTTAACACTGTAGATGAGTCTGTAGTATAAGAGATAATACAACTGGACAAGAAGTACAACATCACCTTTAAAAAAATTAATATGGCAACCACATAGGGATCCTTCTCGAAATACTTAATCCGCATTTAGGAAAAGTTCACCTTGACTTTAATGGGAGATTCACTGTGATAGATTAATGCAGCATATTACAGCTGTGTAAACTTGAAATTTTTTAAACCACACTGATTTTACTGCTTCTTTACAGTGATGTTTTCTCTTTTGCTACAGAAGGGACTCACACTGAAAAAAGCAGCAGAAGACTGCTAGCACGCTTTCCATATTTAGAATACAGTTATTATTTTACTAAACTAAAATGAAAATTTGCACCAGTAAATGTAAAATGAAGATTGCTGTGGGTATCACAATTGAAAATGATATTTCTCCTTGCAGAAACAGAAATGGGAGCCTTCCTTATCTGTCTGATCGTTTACCCACTCACTTGTTGCCCGGCAACCACCATCAAGGAACTACAGTTCTTAGACATCCTCATTTTAATCTTGAAAAAGCAGATTAAAATTACTATGTGAGTAATCCTTTCCTGGTGAGATATTATATTCTTTCAATTTACATAACTGCAAGAAAGAAAACCAAGTGACTGGAGAATCCAGTACTTTCACTCTGTGAAACATTCATTTTCCCTGCCCTCGTACCAACCCATTTACTGACCAACTACTTAAATATTGTTAGGTACTTTGCAATATATGAGCCATAGCAACAGAAGCAAACATCCATCACTTACGTTCTTGAATCATCCCACAGCACACAGTAGGGATTCAATGTACCCTAAGAAGAAAACAAACAAACATATTAGTTACTGGTATACAAAAAATATGTCATGCTTGACCAAAATATTCAGTTGGGTCTCCTCCTAAAAGATCATACTTATACTTTAACAAATTGATGCCACTGAAATTGCAAAAACTTAAGGTTAATTCTTACGGACTATTTAAAACCACTTGAACCTCAAAGGAGAGTATTTTCTGTATTCTGTCTCCTAGACAAGGTAAGCATTAAGCATAAAGTCTTCTATTTGGTATATCCTAGTAGAACTGAAATATGACATAAGAGTTAATCTGTTAAGAGACTCGACTGAACGCTCCTGGGTGTGTTTAGAAGCAGAATTGTAGTCCCTTAGGGAACCTGGATGTCAAAAACAGTAATGCCATTAAGTGTATGTTGGGCAAAACATCTGGAGTCTAGGATTTCGGATGACCCCATATTCAACATCCAAGTCCTTTTGTCAATTAGGTCCTAAATCAGCAGAGATTTCTGCTCAAAATATTTTTTTTTTCTTGAGTTTTACAATCACATCTCTGTCCACTTTGAAGTTAGTGGAAGATTTCTGATTTGATTTAGAACAGGATGGAAATCTAAGCTTATTACATATCATTAAACTGTGGGCAATGGTTTGGGAAATTGAAATGTCTTTCTTATTACTCATGTTTATTTTGTCGCCTAAGAAGAGTTGACACAAAATTAAAATTCAAGTTTGCTCCCTAATCTTTAAATCTTCCTTTACCAAAACCCAGGTTGTTTGCTTCCTAATCTTTAAATCTTCCTTTACCAAATCCCAGGTTGACTTAGAAGTACTTAACTGGCTAAAAACTGCAAAACTGCATTCCTGTTCATCATAAACACCGGATATTCCCAGAAGTCATAACTTTATAAATGTTAGATATAAAATACAGAATAAAAATATGTTTTTAAGAAAAGCACAAGTCATTTGAAGAAAAAAGTGGAATACACTATGTTCTTATGTCAACGATAGTGTAGTACTCTCATGAACAGTGTTGGTGCAGTAGATATAAATATAGTTTCACATAGGCAAAACACACCTTGATATTTTGCTCTGGAAAGTGTTTTATTTATAGAAAAAACATGTCAACTTGTGAAGTAAAAATCTATTAAATATTTAAATTTTTCCATCCACCTCTTTCTCAAAGATAAAAAAAGTCCTTTTGAAGATGCTTGTGAAGAGACATTTAGGGAAATTTTGACCCTCGACTTTAGTATTTTGCTGACTGCATTGAATTTTATGAGTAGAGTATAAATATTTAAAACCAACATATACTTATGGCACTTTATATTAACATAGCACTGTATAAACATAAATAAAGGATGTTACATTCCCTGAAGCATTTATAATCTAAAGAGGACGAAGAAGGTAAGAGGGCACAGGACGAAGCACAGGATAACAGGTCCATTGAGATTCAGAGACCATGTTCTGCATCAGTAGCCAAAAGCTTTCAGGTATATTGATTGAAGAGGATACAGAAGAATAAGAATCAAGTACAACAGAATGACAGTGCAGAATTAAACTTTTTTAAAAAATTAATTTTATAAAGACAAGTAATTTGTATCCTAAGTCTGGGTGAAGAGATTCTACTTGCAATCTGATATAAATATATGCATATTAAAAAAGTACTCCTATAGCTGAATTGTGATAAGACATTGCATATCTGAGACCTGTCTTTTCTAGCAGCAGATATCATACAGTTACGCTCACTATTCCCACAGCGCAAGTAGAAAGAATGCAAAAACATTTTCAGAAAAAAAAATGTCCATTATAAAAAAATCTATAAAATAGAGGGAAATAAAAGCCTTTGCAGAAAGCTGAATCACAATAAAACTGCTTCTGTCGGATCATACGTTTCACTCTCTTTGAAATGTACTCAAATAAAAAAAAAAGAAAAAGAGTTTTGGCCATTGCAGTTACTAATGAGAGACTAAGCAGAAACATGGAAAGCAGGATAAATATTACTCCTTTTTCTTAAGAAGGTCTTGTGTGAGGGTTTCCTCTGCAGGGGCACAGTGCCCTTTCAGCACTTCTTCCTCTTTTGATATCCTCATCAAACACCCTTCAAGCACTTCAAGGACCACAAGAAGCCTGTCTTCCTGTTTTCTTCTTTGCCCTTAACCTGTTGCTCCCTTTTTCACAGTCTTCCTGGGTCTGTCCTCCTGGCAATGTCTCCTCACACTGCTGTCGTTGAGCTACCTCCAACAGCCATTGCTCTGTGTGAGGGCAGCAAGCAATCTTTCATCACAGCTCTTGCCAGTTAATTACTTAGCTGCAGCTAAGGAAGCAGCTACCGCATCCATTAATGTTTACGACTGTTGCAGAATTGATTTATACACTACAGTACAGTAAAGGACTTGGATATCTCAAAAATAGACATATGTGCGTGAATGTGTACGTATACATATCTTTGCCTGGCATATAAAACTGAATTTCGAGATGTGATTGGCAACTTTGACAGCTATGCAGCACAATGCCAACTGTGTTTTGTGCCAGGGTTTTCAGACTCATTGAAAGCTTGATGTCCTGTGCTAGTGTCGGCTCATTACTTTAGTGTCCCTGGCGTAAACTTCTGTGCTGTCAGAAGGTGAGAGTTCATATTCTCTTGGGAGCAAATAGAATTTTGTCGGAGTTGTGCAGTTTTTAAAAGATCACTTTGGTGTATTTTTAATGAAACTACTGGAAAAATGTGATTACGTTAATCAACATCTTCACAGTGCATAAGACTAAATATGTTCTCTAAATAACGCATTGCAACCCACATTCTCACTGTGGTCAACTGTCTATTACTTTTTAATTTATCTACAAATCCAAATATGCTATATTCCAAACAGCACATGTAATGGTGATTTACACTTCCTCCACAAACCTCCTGTTTTTATTAATAAACTGGCTAATTTTGATATAAAATGAAGAAATGATGATAAATTTTGAATAAATGAATTTTTAAAGGCTAATTTGAATTAAACATATTAACTTATTAAGTGATCACATTTTCCCATCATTTTTCATAATCTCTAATCTACTGAATTTATTCAGTGGATGGGTAGGTAAAAGAACAAATGTGTGGGTATACTCCTATATATTAGTAGGCATGATCTAGAGGTTGCTTGAAAATTAGTCATTAAATCATTTTGGAAACAAACTGTTCTGAATAATGAACAGTATTTCAAGAACAAAGGTTCAAAAAGAACCAAAATAGCAACAGAAAGAGCTATCCCAAAAAGCAGATGAAAGAGAATGCCTGTATTTTATTTTCTGTTTAATAATTAATCTATTTAATTGACATCATGATTGATCTGTGAGTCATCAATATATAAATTTCAAATGCTAAAGATACATTAATACGAGTTTTATCATTTTGTATGTGACATATAAAGCTTGTTCTACAGTAATACATTATAATTAAATACATTCTTGCTTTCAGCTGAGAAAATGATAGCAAAGAACATCAGAATTAGATTCAGTCTGAAGGGAAGAAAAATCCAAAAGTACAAAATAAAATTTCTATATATATGCAGCTCTTTAAACCAAAGTCCCATTGTGGAGGCTAAGCCTTGTACATAAAAGTCACTAAACATTTAAAGATATTAAAATTCTAAAACTAGTTTCCATTCCCAGACTTTCCAGAGCAATATTTTGTCTTTGTATCTGCCCATCCAACACCTCTATTAAGGTCGAGATCATATATAGATGTTCTAGGTATGTAAGTCCAATTTAAGGACTGGAAATTTGTTCCAAGCACTGTATACTTCTCTGGATTAAATTCTAGGACAAAAACTGAGCCAAAGTTAAAAAAAAAATAAAATTGTCTCTGATATCTATTGTCAAGATTGTTGTCATTTTACCTTTTCAAGACATGAGCTAGTACAATATTTATTAATATACTGTTACTGAAAGGTTGACAAAGCAAGGTGACAATCAGTGTCTCTAATCTGACTTTTTGTAACAATGAAGTTTCATTGCATTTATAAGATTTTGAAACTTGTCAAAAACTTGCTCTGTAAATTACTCAGAGGGATGGATTAAAAAAAAAAAAAAGAAAAAGAAAAAAAAATCTCTCTAAGAATTTCCTAAAATTTCAGCTTGTTGGGGGCAGCGGTTCAACCTTTTGTTCGTCTAGCCTTGCTTGTGTTGTGCTAATTTTAATAGCTTGCATTTGGCTTATAATTATTTTCAATGTTGCTTACTAGTATAATTTTTTAATTTTAAAAAATTTTATTTTCTAGCATAAGTGACCAAAGTAATTGCAATCTTTTTTCCTCTACCTCCTACTCCATGCTTTTGCAAGTAGTAATTCCAATTTCGAAATATAGAAGTCATACTCCAATGTTCCTTATCTACAACTCATAAAACTAGCCTCACAATCATTGTTAAGATAATGGAAATTAAAATGTAGCATTAAGAAATACCATCAATTCTTCTTAATAATGATCATAGTCAGATCAAAACAAGTATTTTATTTCAAAGGGTGGTTTGTTTTTTTTTTTTAATTTTCCCCCGATATACATGATTAATTTGTGGTCTACTAGAGGAAATAATCGACTACATTTTCAGTGAAATTTCTGACAGGAACAAAAATTATGTTAAATACTGATATTTTCTCTTAATATAGATGATCTAGCTTAGGTTGAAAAACAAAATAAAACAAAACAATACAACACAACACCAAATCTATGCACCCTAAAACATCTTAAAGAGAAACAGAGAAACATAAAACCCAGAATCTCTATGATTCGTCATCAATAAACTTCTAATCTTACTGAAAGGTAAGGAGTCAGCTCAGTTTATGTTTCTCTCTTCCTTTCTTTTTTCTGATTGACTTTGCAGAAAATTTCCCTGATATCTTCTGTGCAGTATCATTTTTCTGGGAACTGAATGACCATTGATGGTAAAATAGTTTCTTCTAAGCTTGAGTAAAATGTAAATCAAAGATCTAGAGTTCAAAGAGCTTTCTTCATACTTTTGCCCAGAGACACTAATACAAATTTGTAACCGACTGAAATATTTCTAAATCCTCCAGCTGAATTGTACCTATATGACCACTTCACCAACTGTTTATAACAAAAAATCACAGCTTTACAATCTTTTGACTAACAATACTCTTAACTAAAGATCTAGTAACTATGTGTCTTTATGACTATTTATAGTAAACTCTAACTCTTAGTAACATAAACAAAGTTTGTATTCCATGCCTTCACATAAATTACTCCTATGCTTTTTATTTAACATTATTTCCCCAATATCAAACATGACAAAAATTTTCTGCAAAAGATATATTTTATTCTCCCTATGGCTGCTGGGAAATTGCTGGCAGCAGAAAGAAAAACTGATAATATTTTTCATGTAGTTAGACATAGAATAACTTTTTTTTTCAGATTTAAATCATTTTAATGTCAGAGTAAAGGCTGAAAATTA
This sequence comes from Rhinoptilus africanus, assembly GCA_013400135.1. Lineage (NCBI taxonomy): Eukaryota > Metazoa > Chordata > Aves > Charadriiformes > Glareolidae > Rhinoptilus > Rhinoptilus africanus. The sequence continues at coordinate 15,231 of VXBO01012366.1, forward strand.
TAGATTTAAAAATAGTTGACCTAAAAATCTCAAGCATTTACAAGCATTTTTTTCAATGTCTGCTACAACAGGTTAGGTAAAACCTGGCCTTTGAGTATAAAATAATGAAAGAAAAGAAGAAAAAGCCTGAAGATCATAGCACTAGGAGCTACGCAGGAAGCAAAAGGTTAAGCATTCAGCACAATACTACATTTTCATTTGTATTCAGCAAAGCGGTTAATGGAGGGTTTTTGTTAGAAATTGCTGTTCAAATGAAAATCTCAAAACTCACAGAACAACAGTTAACTTTGTTTTCCATATACATATGCATGAAACAAGTGCACATTCCCTTTAAAGCACGTTAGACTGGTTCTGGACTTAAGTTTTAACAATTAAACTGAGTTTTATTATCTGATGTTTAAAACAACCTCACTTCTTTCTCTCATATGATCTGATACATATTCATCAAAGACTATATCAACTTTCCTTGTACTTACATTAGACAGATGGGCTAGTTCTATCTCCAGGAAGGAATCTGTAGTTTTGGGCTCAGGTCGTATAGTAACAACGATGATTTTTGAATTAACAACTGTAAAATTCCTGGAGGAAAAAAAAGAGTAAAAATTAAAGATTTAACTATATGAAGTTAAATGAGGCTTTTGATATTACATTTAAAGAAGTATCTCATTGGTATTTTCCATGACTTAAGGTGACAAATCATCAGGGAAAAAATAATTTTTTGCAAGTGGTGAAAATGTTCACTCATTACCAACTATATTAGACACATTAAAGACTGAAGAACAACAATAGTGGGAGAAGTGCCATTCTTAAAGTACAATTTACTAATTAGAAGTGTTTATTGATGACGCAAATATCCTGAAATATTCTGTCAATGTTGGAATGCATATCCTTTGCTTCTCTCAACATAGACCCACCAGCTATGTTTTGTAAGAGACAGTCATTTTTCTTCCAAAGTGCTGTGTTGGACTTTTTTCTGACTGTTAACTGTAAAATTATGAAGATGGATGAGTGCAATGGGAGATTCTACAGTTCTGTTGATTCTGTGCTTGTGAAAAAAACCTACCTGTTTCCAATTTTTAAAAACCATTGCACTTAGTGTATGAGTTCGTTAATCATCTAAATACTTTCAAAAATATAATCCATAGTTGTGCCCTGAAATCCCACCAAAAACAATAACTTTTTTTCTCATATATTTCAGATTAGACTTGGTCTTATCTTATTACTGAAAATAATTTTCCATTAATGTCTCTAATTCATCATCAACCTCTCTTTTCATATAAAACATGTATCACTATGTTTTGTAGCTACCTTTCTAGGACAGACCTGGTATTGTCATAGTTATGCTTATACAGGCATAAAGACATGTTGACATGATGTTCATGTCCGAGATCCTTGATTCTTATGACCCCATCAGGCTTAGAACAACTATCAGTTATCAGACTGACTGTTTCTGATGATCATCACGATATTTCCTTTGTATGTAACCCTCCTTTCAACACCTTGCACATACACAAACATAAAACCTCACAGAAAGACATATACACACATTATCAAAGAGGAAACTAGGCAGTTAAGATGTAATTATAATAGGCAGTGTAAATATTCTTTTGCTGTTGTTGTTTAATAGCTTGTTTTCTCTAGGAGCGGATTCCATTTTGCTGGATCACTGAAACAGGAATTGCCATGGCTACAGTGATAGAAACTTAACTCAGTGGGCACTCTACTCAGCACAAGGAATTAAATTATTCTTCTGGGGCAAGGTATGAATTCTAGTCCAATTTTACTCAGCCGAATCATATAATAGAAATATAATGAAAGTGGCTTTATATTTTACTTAATTTCTATTTCTTCCCTTTGGAAGCAGTTTAAAGTCTCACACCTTGCTGATGAAAACATATCTCTCTATCAGACTAACATTTAATGTTTGGCAAACTTTCAGTGCGTTCTGTCGAGGGGGATTAATGACAGTACATTACTGTTCATACAATAGCTGAATATCTATAAATGTTCCTAAGCAAGGCATAATTGAAAAAAAAAAACAAAAACAAAATAACAACCAAAACTAAAACTCAAATAAATATTAAACTGATTTCTCTAACAGATCACAACAAGTCGAAATAGAGTTTAGTAGCTATTAAAAGATTTTGTGCATTTTGGAAATTCACATAAGCTAATGCAAATACTGATACTTCAGTTCTTGATCACAGTCAGTCTTTGTGGTGGAGAAATATTTCTTTGCTGTATCTAATTTTGGTACCATTCTGATGGTTCTAGAGTGAGATTCAAAAAAGCAATTAAGGTGCCTAGATTGTAACCGCGGAACATCTATTTTACCTCGCTCTCATTAAAACTCTACCAATCCACCTACATTCAAGAGCCCCTTGCAGACTGTTTCACCAGAAAATAACGTAACTGTCTATATCACTGTGAAATGAAATCTGCATCACTCATTGCTGTCCCGTCTGGGCTGGATGCCTAGTTGTATATCTCATATTTAACTGTTTAGATAGTCCCTGGAAGAATGCAATCTGGCAAGTATATTCTAAACTCAAATAACACGTTAAGATGCCACTGAATTAAAGCTCAAAGCATTGTAGTCACAAGAATTTCCCTCAAAATCACTGGTGAAGTGCCATTGATATCCTTACTGAAAATATTTTTTTAAATAACAGCATAGTGCTGAGAACATTTATTCAGGAATTTAAGTAATCAGCTTTTACAAAACATCCTGCGAGGTGGAATATGTTGAGTTTCAGTCCCTCTCATATTGGGAATGTCATAAAATGTGAATGACCAATCTCACACTTCCTCGGCAAGTGCATTATCTTATAGCTTTTTTTATGACAGGTGGAGAGTGACTTCACTGTTAGCTCTTTCTCCTTTATAAAAAAAAAAAATAAAATCTAAAATTTGTCTTTAATGAGAAATGAACTTGTACAGGATGCTGCTTTGGTGACTGTCCAGAAAAAATACACATCAGGGTCAAATTTTGAAATTAATTACTCAAAAAATATATTAAATTCCTTGGAAACTACAGTTGAATAAATCCTCGAAGACTCAAGAAAACAAAGTCTGAGTAAAGGCTCAAGAAGACCTTCCAGAGCTGCTGTCTTAGTGTTTTTGCTGATCTGAATTAATAACAATATTAATAAAATAGTTATTTTACTAAGCTATTTTTCTATCTGGGTATACATTTTGAAGGCATTCTTTTATATATGGGTATACATATTGATTGGATGTGATACGAAATTCAGTTTCTTTTCTTTTTAGAATGAATCCATGTTGCTCAAGAAAAATGAACTTATGAATAAGGTATGTTGCTATGTCAAGACAGCACAAAAAAAATTACACTTCAGTGTAAATATTGTATACATTACAGAGAAATTACGGATTCTATAGCAGTAATGTTATGCAGTAAAAGCCCATCTGAGGTACTCCATCCTCAGTCTAACAAAGCTGACTTAAGAAAGTTGAAGGGCCTCTTTGGCTGTACAGCACCCAAAGGAGGGGGTTAGGAATGATGTTTCAAATGAGGAAAGAGAATATTTCAGCGCAGGAAATCATAGCAGGAAAAGTATGGCGGTTGTTTAAGTGACGGGGAAAGAAAGCTTGCTGCAGCAAAATCATTGATTCTTTATTTGTTAGAGGAAAAGTTAAAAACCATCTTACAGTATGGCAATATGCAATGTATTCCTTCAGAGTGCCCAGGAGAGGAATTAAATATAATATCTTTTAGATGAGTATTATGCTGAGAATCAATTTTCTGTGAACCCAACAATAACATAAATGTGCTCAGGGATGCAAGAGCTATGGAAATAATAGAGCTGAAAATATTCAATATTTCAATATATGATTTTAAAAAAATCCGTATTACATTACAAGAACAGTGCAATGCAGCAAAGTATATCAAGAAATAGAATCAGATGTAGTTTATTTACTTGTGCATGGAAAAAAATAATTCTATTTTATAAGGAAGAATAAAGTACTTTTCTCTTCTTTTTTCTGAACTCTTTTAAACAGTCTTGAAAAAAGACTTGGAATAAAATAACTGTATCACTAGGATTAAACACATTATCCAAAAATTTCTACATTAATGTAATTGCCAAGTTCTCATCTCACACTGTGTTTACAAGACTTCTTTTTAACAGACTCTGTGCCAGTAAAAACAAGAAAAATCAAGCCCATATGGTAAAATACAGCTAATTTTGGAGTTTGTGAAATACTTTGTATAGGCTGTCTTAAATAATGAAATACTCATTTCACTCACAGAACACCTGTGATGTACCAGATGGGGATTCTGTGGTTAGGGGCTTTGAAAGACTTTCCCTAAAGATATACAGAAATATTATTTATTTGTTTGTTTGTTTATCCAGAATTGGGTTTTAATTCATACATTGTGCATAGCTACTACACTTCTAGGTATCTATCTAGGTTACCTTACTTCATATTTTACAGTGTTTGTTCCATACACAATGCTATTGCAGTGAAGGATTTCACTATGTTTAGCAATAATATAGTTATCACGATAAACTTTATTACAGTTAAAGACAATTAGTACAAATAGAAAGGATTATATACCCATGTAAGATTATAGTTTTTCACTGAAAAATGTAAGCAAACAGAAAAACCCTTTTTCCAAATGCAGTGGGATGTACCTTCACTTCATTCATGTACCTCAACAAGTGTAAAATGATAAGACACCCAATAATAAAGATTCCTTTAAAACCTGCATTGTAGTTCTAATTCTTGCAAAGAGTATAATAGCTCAAGAAATTCAGGGCTAACCACAGTTGCAGCTCTTCTCCAATTTTGAATGCATTCAATAGTATTTAATATATTCATCAATGACATAGACAGTGGGATCGAGTGCACTCTCAGCAAGTTTGCAGATGACACCAATCTCAGTGGAGCACTTGATATGCTAGAGGGAAGGGATGTCATCCAGAGGGACCTGGACAGGGTTGAGGAGTGGGCCCATGCCAACCTCATAAAGTTCAAGGCCAAGTGCAATGTCCCACACCTGGGTTTACACAATGACTGGATTGAGAGCAGCTTTGCTGAGAAGCACTTGGGGATTCTAGTGGATGAAAAATTGGACGTGAGCCAGCAATGTATGCTTGCCACTCAGAAAGCCAACCATATCCTGGGCTGCATCAAAAGAAGCATGGCCAGCAGGTTGAGAGAGGCAATTGTCCCCCTCTGCTCTGCTCTTGTGAGATCCCACCTGGAGTACTGCATCCAGCTCCGGAGCCCTCAGCACAGAAAAGACATGGACCTGTTGGAGCAGGTCCAGACGAGGGCCACAAAAATGATCCAAGGGCTGTAACACCTCTCCTGTGAAGACAGCCTGAGAGAGTTGGGGTTGTTCGGTCTGGAGAAGAGAAGGACTCCAGGGAGTCCTTATTGTACGCTTTAAATACTTAAAGGGTGTTTCAAAGAAATATTGAGAGACACTTTTTACCAAGGCCTGTAGTGCCAGGACAAGGTGCAATGGTTTTAAATTGAAGGAGGGTAGATTTAGATTGGACATAAGGAAGAAATTCTTCATGATGAGGGTGGTGAGACACAGGAACAGTTTTCACAGAGAAGCTGTGGATGTCCCATCATTGGAAGTGTTCAAAGTCAGGTTAGATGGGGCAACCTGATCTAGTCGAAGGTGTCCCTGCCCATGGTAGTAGTGGCCGACTAGATAGTCTTTGAAGGTCCCTTCCAACCCAAACTATTCAATGATTCTATATTTCTATGAAAACAGTTTGAAATTGTGCAACCTTTGAGGTACTATTTTAAGGTCATGAGATCAGATTTTGAATATGACTGCCATGGGCAAAGAAATCCATCATGATACACTTTCTGATGAGATGTAAGCTGTAAAAGTTTCAGTATAACTTCATTATAAATATTAAAGAACTGCAGGGAAGTACTGAGGTGCTCTACTCTGAACAAAGAAGAGACCAGAGGTACCTGTGAGTATATGTTATATTTTTATATCACAGATTAATAAGGACTTTCATTCCTTATTCACATACATAAGAGAAAGTAATAGCGCTCGTTTCCTTTTCTTAGGCAGCTGAGAATTGGAATCAAATAATACTGAACATATTCAGAGGCAAAGTGGGATATCTTCATATTTGAATTTATAAAGATTTCACTTATGAATAGATCTACATAGATTATTTGACCATATTGCCTTGGAAGCTCACAAAACCTCTCTATGAACTGAATTGCACAGAGCAATGGTCAATTTGCTGTGTAAATCAGTAACGAGCCAAAAGTAGAACAGATAAAACCAAAATATTTGGGAACTGAGATGCCCTTTCTCATAGTCTGTAGTACTTAAGTTGCTGTACTTTCTGTGTCCCTATTCTGCCCCTGTTCTTGTTACTTGGGATGCCATTGATTCTTAGGAAAATCTAGCAAGGCCTATAAATATCTCTTTTCTAATGGATTAAATAAAAGCCCTGTAAGGCTTTTCATGTAAGCAAATGTACAATATTCGAGGTTCACACTTTCTTTTTGTAAATTACAATTATTGACGTATAAGAGCTGAAAAGGCATCATCATAGATTGTGCTTTACAATATAAAGGTCTGCAAGGTACACAGCCACCTTGATGCTTTCCTAGGATTGGCAGATTGTCTTTAAGGTGTGCCACAAAGGACTAACTATAAGGGCCATTTAGCTCTGTCTCTTTGAATATGGGAGAAGAAAAGAAAAAATATCTCTCAGAAACATCTCTTCTGTCCTGGTTAATTTCAGGAACTGGCACAACAAATGGAAAGTACTAGTGGCATTTCAGGAGTGGATAAACTGTCATTTATACCATGCCTTAAGCACAGACGGCTCTTACCAGCACCCCCCGTTTCCAGGTGTCCTGCCAGGACATCTCTATTTGAATTGTGCCCTGCCTCAGAGAGATTTCTGTCCTCAACACTGCAGCTACTCATTGCACAGTGCATTGCTGCTTTACTGGGAAGCGTTGAGTTTTTTTCTTTGGACTGAGAAGTTTTGTTTTCAAATGGATTTTTTGCAAAAAACCCCTGTTGTTTTTCCACCCTTTCTTTCAAATTCTGAAATTTTGGTTAAATAGAGTAGGGATCTGGTGTCTTCCTAATTACTATTCTTTCTAATTATTGTGAATTCATTAGCAGCTACCCTGATACAATCTGCACCCATTTCTTTTAACATAATAGGACATTAGTAGGCCAAGGGTGCACAGGATCATGTGAAATAAGATAGCATTAATGAACCATGAAATTATATTAACCAGTAATTTGAGAAGGATCTGGGTGGAGCGTGGAAAGTTTGTTTCCAAATTTTCTGTTATGAAGTACAGAAAGGAAAAAGTGAAACAAGAGACCCTCCTATTTCTTTATGAACGTGCATGGCCCTCATAACTGACATATCACAGCTGTTCAAGCACTTGCACGTCTTCTTTCTAAAACGGATCCTCTCTATAGCTCTGCTGTCCCTTCTGAATACAATTTGCTGAAAAAGTACTTGGAAAACTGCTGCTAAAGACTTCCGTAGAAGTACAGCACATCAGCCTTAGCACATCAGGTCATGATGTCATTACTAAATCACTTGTACTAACTGGACAAACAGTAGTTTGAAGCACAAGTAGCCTGAGCATTAATATACATCAGTGTGTACCTTCTAATTGAAATGTTCTGTAATTAGCTTAATATAGATTACATAAAATATAAATTAAGCCATTTTGATGAAAAGTCTATTTCCATTATAGAAATGACTGAGCATGAAGGAAAGACAATATACACATATATATTTTAAATAACAGGAAAAAAATCCAACAATACCAATATGCAAACAGTCTGGTTGTCTGCTTTTATCCTGACATGCAGTGTAGTTATAAGCCCGAAATTGCCTAATTCATATTGTATTTATGAAATATCTTACCTCAAAGTGGGTAAAATGAGTTCTAAATTTTTGTATAGCACTGCTCCAAGTACAAATACAGTTGATTCATCTAGTTCTGAAAAGAGTAAGGAAAAAAGGTTTTTAAACTCTCTTTCCCAAGACATCAGCACAAAAAAACTGTGAATACCATTTATCTTTCTAGTAGAAATTTTATTTTAAATAAACCATCATCATTTTGAATTATACCCTGGAAGTCTGTCATAAAGATGTAGCACTGTCAGTAATATATCAAAAGCTTTAAACTACTTAAAAACACATTTTCAAAAAATCTGTCATTGTTTACAGACATCCATGCTAGTTCATTTACCTTTATAACTAAGTATCCTCAAAGACTGTCTTTAAAGGTTAATGCCTAGCAAGTAAATTCTCTAATGTCAGAGATCTGCACAGCAACAGTATTTTTAAACTGTATCAGAAGCCAGGGTAATTTGCCTGCTGAGCATCCTTCCCTAAAAGTCAGGTCACCTATTGGAATGGCCCAGTCTGTTGGAGAGGAGCAGCTTCAGGGGATTCAGCAGAGCTGCACTTCAGGTCACTTCATATCAGGACAGGTACAATCCCATGGACAATAACTAAGCATTGGTTCTTCAGCGTAGAAAAATAACTACTAGGATTTCTGTAGTGCTTTTTTGTTCAAGATGCTGAAATTAAGCCTCATCATTTCCATCTGGGATAAGCTGTGGGTATTGGATTTCTTTTGAAGATGGATAAAAACCCCATTTCTATATCATACAGTGGTTCTTTGAGACAAAGATTCTGAGTTCCCTTGTTAAAGCTAATGCAAAATTAAAATGCTGATATGTTTTTTTACCTGTTGACATAGGGGTGAAGATATTTTTTGGAATGACAACCCTGTCTTCTGAGTTTCGTGCCCAGTCAACCATTCCTTTTCTTCCTTTCATGGGGAAATTGATGTCGGTTAAAACAGATGCAGCTGGAAGCTTCTGAATGCTAGCCACTAGCAAGAGAAATCATAAAATCAAATAAAATGTTGTGTGTCATATTTTAAAGCATCATATGATGGTAACAGTACAGCAATAACAAAAATGTTTAATAACACATTTTAAGTAAAGCAGGAATTTATATGACACTGTCACAGGAAGTGTAATCTTGTGTTTATTATGCAGTTCTACTATGGATTAATTGTGTGGCATTGATCATGTCATTTGTCAGTCAGATTCTGATTAAGTTTCTTAACAGGGATTATTGAATTTATTGTGTTATATGCTGAAATTCGCATGTAAGGACATTGTCGTGTCTTCAGACTAAATTCTAAAATGATCAAATGTGACAATGAAAGGAAGAGGACGCTGCAAATTGCTTTGGGAAACATTACTGCTAGATGCAGGCTAATGAAGCAATCACAGAGCTTTTATCCCCTAAACAGGCACAATTTCAAGATAGACCTATTACAGAGATTCACATATTAAAAGTCCTCCTTGTTTCCACACAAATGAGAATAATGTGGTATAGCACTTGATTTCGTTTCCTTGAAAAAATAATCCCCATTCTGAAATCTTAATTATATTTTTTCCAACTAGAAAAACTCCAGACCCCCAAACAACATCACTATTATATCTGCAACAGTTATAGAAGGACAGAAGAAATAGGTATCAAATCTAATAATAGGCAGTTTGGAATTTTGTTTACTTATTCTCATTTTCTCTCTGTTTTCTAACTCAACTATTATCTGGAAATCAGTTTCAGTTTTGCTGTGAAATCTAAGTACGACTCCATGGCAACACTGTCAGTGTCTAGCAAGACTCAAAATACTTTTAAGGAACTGACAGGGCTGCAAGCGTTTACGTACACTCAAAGAGAAGACAAACAACACATTTGGAGCACTAGCTCTGTTCTTAATGTAAGCCATGTTGATAGCCGTTTCCTGTGCAGTGCTCTTCCTAATCAATTTAAGAAGAGGCTAATGTAGTTGGAAGAGTTCGGACACCAGGACTTTACTTTGATCTGCATAACCCTTTCACTGCAAAGACTCTGCAAGGGCCTTAAATATACAGACAATAGGGGACAGCCGTAACAGCAATCAGAACAGCAAAATTAAAGTAGAAAAGCATTAGGTGTCTCATCAGTGGATTTCATTTCAAAGGAAACTGTAATTCAAATCCATGAGAAAAGGAAATTTAAGAGGTTAATAATATTAACTCTACAGTTGTATTCCTTGATAACTGACTCTTAGTTTCAAATTAGACGGGTTATGTATGATAGAATCACATTAGTGAGGTGGTATTTGAGGTTATTTCAGGCTTTCCATTATAAAACTATCATCAGGGCTTTACAGTACTAGTTATAATCCCCTCCGGGCTCAAATTGGCAAATACATTCCCAGCCCTAAAGGGATGCTTAGTCTTGTGAATTTTCAAGTGGTGTGTGGAGGGAGAAGAGTTCAGGTGTTTCATAATTACTGGGGCATTAAATGGATTGCGTGTTTTCACATGCAATCAATGGTTATGCAGGATATATTAACATTGTAAAAATGGATTTTTTCCCATAGTTCTCAAAATCTAAAAAGAATTTTATTTTGTTTTCCACATAAATAAAATTAAACCCACAGTTATTTAATTTTCAAAATTAAATACAGCCTGTATAAGACAATATTGTTGGGTTGTTTTTTTTTTTTTTATTTGCACAGTATTTATCTGCCTGTTTGCCTATCTATCTATCTATCTAATTAGCTAGTAGAACCTTAATATTTCATCCACCTTTCAGATGACAGTTCCCCTTATTGAAATAGGAAATCAATGTCATTCAATGGAATTCACTCTGCAAAACAGAAAATCATTTTAGGACTGGATAAATGGTGAGGGTCTAGGATAGTACCTCTCCTGACTCTCTCTCTCTCTTTGTATTTTAAATAGGGCCATTCATCATGTTACCTAAGCACTACGTTGAACCAAAGGTTCCAAAATATTTGTTAAAACTTAGGTGATGAATAACACAAAACCTAAACATAAACCCTAAACATCTGGCTTATGGTTTATATGCAATAAATATAAATACATATTCCCATTTCTGGTTCAAAGTTTTTCTTCTACTTACAATCAAAAAAGCCTATTCCCTAGCTATATGCTGGAGCACAAGAGAAAAAACCCTTCTTTTTAGAATTCTTTGAGCATTCTTTTGATGCACATTGGTATAAATAACAAGACAGTGGTTCAATTACACATAAGAACACATACATATTTGATGACTCCATAATAATTACTGATTCAGAAAAATCTATTTAGTAGTCTAGTCTAATTAATTTAGTGATTGCTTTGACCCCTAATGGATTCCTTTTAATTTTCTTTAGAAATACATCTCCTTTTGCCTTCATTTCATTTTCATGCTGCAGTTGCAGACGACCTGTTCAATACTGTTTTACTCAAAATTTCAGAACTGGCAACTACTAACTGTTCTTACTTACTGAGTTAAATAAAATATCTTTGGAACTTATTAACTACAAACTCATAGGAGAATTTTCCATGACTATCCAAATGAGCTGATTAAACACAGCAATATGTGAATGATATATAAGCAGCTTATTTGGAGCAGCCCAAAAGGGGTTAATTAATGTGTCATGAAAATTCTTAGTGAAATAAAAATTGTTTAGTTCTTGTATGCTAGCCCTTGTAGATCATGGCATAAACCAGAAAAGCTGAAATGTATTGCTATGTTCCTTAGAACCATGAATGAGTAGTAAGTTACCCAGTGCAACTTCCAGGAGCTATCTGACTGATCTGTGTTGCTAAATAATAAAAGATAAGCAACCAAGTAAGTGGCACGAATAATCTTCCCCTTCTCTTTATTACTATCCACCCATTAGCCCCTTGTGTTGAACTAAAATGAGTTAAGATTTCAGATTCATCCCCTTGAAAAATATTTAGAACAGGAAATCAGATTCACTGAAAGGCATGGGCATCACAGAAAAATGACTGCATGTTTGCTCATGGACTAAACACAACTTTTGCTCTTACAGTAGGGATTTAGGTTTTAAAAATACAATACAAGCCAAGTTAAACAGTTGATCCCCATCCTTATCAAAGACTGAACCAAAAACTTTAGAAAAGATGCTCAAAATCTGACTCTGAATTCTGTAGCATTCATGTATTTAAAAAAGAGGATACAACACTGACTCATTCTCCTTTGTTTTAAGTGATAAAATTCTGGGTTTGTTGTGCTTTACAGCCCAGTAACTATGTTGATCTTTACTTTACAATCACTTAATATATAGTGGAATGGGAATTAATTGTTTTAACAGGCCTCAGTGCCTTGACTGAATTGGAAAACCAGATACAGGAATCGAAAGGATTAGCATAAAATGTCAACTCCTGCTTAACCCTCCCTGTCAGAGCAAGAAAGTAGAACTCTGAATTTAATTGAATTTCATTCACAGACAACAGAGAATGGCTATGCATATTAGCAGCATCATTTGCTCTTTTCCTTTCCTATTTTGACTTGTCCATTGACAGCATACTAGACATATATTATTCAGCATTTTAATAAACTTGAGTTCATCAAACAACAGGTTTTGATTTTCAGACAGAGGATATTATCCTGCCCTTCTGGGACAGCTAATGCTAAATTTATTTCTGGGTAAAGTATTCATGAACAGGTGTAGCCATTGTCATAGTCATGACAATGTAGCCATTGTCACAGGTGTTCAGAATAAAAAAAAATATTAACTTTTGCGTTAAAATTCAGAATACTATTTCTTCAAACATATCTGTTAAGAAGACCCAATCAGAATCATATTTCTACATTTTAGAATAATTCTGTTGATCTTAAATGTAAAACCGTTGTTTTTTTATAGAATAAATAAGTCTGTTTAACTCAGCCTATGTTGGATACATGGGGAACAAATTCCTGCCTGGCTCATCACCAAAAAGCCAGATGGAGATATTGAAGATGATATTCGTAATAGATTTGCTCTATCCACTTAAACTCCATCAATTTAAAGACAATCTGCAACAAACACAAATGGTGAAACCCTCCTTTTCAGGAGATCGATTTGCAGATCTCCAGATTTGCTACAGAACTCTGCATCTGAGAAGGCTTGACGATCTCCTTTAAAATCCTTCTCTAGAGATGAAGATAAATCTACCTCTTACCACCCACAAGACTATGTATAACAGAAGGACTGTAGTGAAGTGACATCCTCTTGTATGAACATAAGAAGAACAACCAGGTAATTTTCCCTCTGCAAATAACATTCATGAAATATCCCTGCAGTGAACCAACATCAATCAACGGTCAGAAAAACACTCCTAAGAAATTATAATTTAACAGACCTAGTATTTCTTATGTTTATCAACACAGAAATGATGTCTTCTTAAATTAGAATCTTGTTATGCCCTACTGCTGCATGGGCAGGCAAGAAAGGGATGTCCTTAGGAACTTGCATCCCTGAAGCTCATCAGCCCATAACAGCTACCCTCTGACTATTCAAGCTTTGGGCAGGAAGACACACTACTAGTATAAGTCGACATTCCATAGATATTTTCAGTAATCAGGTATGAGTTCTGCATGAGTCCTTCCTTTGGTGTGAAGCAAACTGGGCCTTAAATGGGCTTGCTGTTTTGAAGGTTAAGAATAACGCTTTAGATTAATCAAGAAGCCACCTTAACAGTGATCTCTGAATATTCCCCTTCTGTATTCCATAAACAATGCAATGGGGAAGAGAGGCACTCATTACCCTTTCCTTGTTCCAGGTGTAGAAATGAAAGTGGAAAAGAAATAAAATTAAAAGCTTAAACAGTAGTTACAGCACTAAGGATTGTTGTTACTGACAACAAAAGCTTTCTTAAAAAAATAAAAAGATTATGGAAACTATGAGTAAACTCAGGTTTACTCCCTGAAAAAGAGTTAGGGTATACAAATGGCCTCGCCATCATAGAATTTGTCCATGTTACAGATGATACTTCTGCATGTCCCCCTAGGGGAAAAAGTAACAATCTTAGCATTTTTATAATTTTTAATCATTGTTAGAATTTACTTACTATTAATGCATACTATAAGATGAATATGGCAGCTGGCCTATGTGGAATGTAAAGAACAAAATAACTTTTCAATTTGCAAATCTGAATTACAAGTTCCAAGAAAACCCAGCTGAACTAGTGAAAATGTAAACAACTTTTTTATCCGCATTCAGAAGAAAATATGTTCTCATGACAAATAGAATGCTTCCTGAAATACGTGGTTACTCAGAAAAATGCTTTAAAAAAATCATGGTAGGAGGCTGTACTTCAATACCTGGAAGACAACTCCATCTTCTGAGAGTTTTATTGAAAAGACAAAGACAAGAACAGTCAGAGACTCAGAGCCACATCCAAGGTACTCTGTGTTTCTGAAAGAGCTTTACTTTTTCCTTCCTCTTAGTATTAGTGTGCATTCATGCTACTGGGACTAAGGTCTCACTTAGCACCTCTTGCCCTGTCATAAAGCATTTCTCAAGGAAAAGAAAGACTCAGTATAAAGCAAGACAGAAGACAGAGGCTGATGCAGGAGGTAGAATGAGTTGGCATTTAAGTGCATGGTTTTAAAAATCTTTACATGAAGGTGAAAACCATGGTAATACTGAGGGGGCAAGGCCACCTGCAACATTATTTTAGATTGACTGCACAGGGAAGGTGCAGAAAGCAAGCATTTTTCAATCACTAAGGTGACTGGAAAGTGTCTGTGCTGGTGATTCCAGCTGATAATGAGAGACAAAGAGAGTGAGACTGAAGGTAATGTTAAGGTAGTGAGCTCAGAAGATAGCAATGATGACGAAGATTTCATCAGAGAAAGGGAGAAAGAAGAAAAGCTAAGAGAGAGAGGTCATTTATATGTTTACTTATCAGGTTTATTGAAGATTAGATATCCACTAAGAACTATTAGAAACATAGGACAGAGGACAAGAGGTCCTCTGACAGAGGACAAGAGGTCAGTAAGAGGGCAAACAGATGTGAAAATCATTAGCAGGGAATTTATAAAAATATTCTCTCAACATTACACTTCTTGGGAAGATGTAGAGCAGAAGGAGAATGATTGCTTCCCAGAAGCAGTAAATTCAAGCAAAGGAAAGATGGCCATTGACCTACCTCTAGGGAGGTAACAACTAAATTCCATCATTCAGAAATCTAGAAAGATGTTTAACTAAGTTATGCAGGATATTGAAAGGTGATATAAGAAGTGAATTCTCAGGCATGGAAAGAAGAGATTTGTTATATAAAAGCCACACACAAGGGAAACAAAATAAGGCATGTGAATCAATATATGTTTCTAATCACAGTTTTTTGTAGCAAATTAGAAACAGATCTCTATTGTATTTTATTATTGAACAGCTTTTTTTAATCATACAAAATGGCATCTTCAAGAACTTTCAGATACAACTATAAGCAAATTAAAACTGAGAGAACTGTAAATTACTATGGAATAGAATCTCGAGGCATTAATAATATGGAAGTGGCTAGTGAATCCTGAAATGTAGAGACTGATTAAAAGCCATATCCTGAAAAACAGTTAGATATAGAGGAAATGCTTGCAGGTGGCCCTTATTTTTACAGCAATTCACTAGGCATATACAATTGTCTCCATGTGCCTTCCCAGA
Organism: Rhinoptilus africanus; assembly: GCA_013400135.1. Taxonomy (NCBI): domain Eukaryota; kingdom Metazoa; phylum Chordata; class Aves; order Charadriiformes; family Glareolidae; genus Rhinoptilus; species Rhinoptilus africanus. Next base: position 30,750 of record VXBO01012366.1, read on the forward strand.
AGCATTCCAATCAGGGCACTTCAGAGCTTTCTTTATACTTCGGCTCCATTAAGATTGAGAGCAGCAGGTAAGATCCTCAAAAGCTCAAGCCCATAGCTAAATTTACTGACTAGGCTGCTTCTGTCATCAAATGTATCTGCAGTTGCTTTCTTTTTTAAAACTTGTCCAATTCAGAGAAAGCACTGCTGGTCTAGATCAGTCTGTTAGACTATTGATCTCATGTTTTGAGCACTTGAATTAGGAAGATCTGCGTGCAATCAGAGCCCTCTCTGAAGAGGGGATCCGCATCTGAAGGAATTATAAACCATACCTTCCTCACCTTGGATAAGAATATTCATTAGGATTCAAGGCTAGCACCACCAAAACCTGAGCTGTCTAGGAGGAAAGGAGGAGCAAAACTGTATTTAAATACTCATTTCACAACAGGCACAATAAATAAGCCAAGGGTTCAGAAGAAAGGCAGTTTTGCTTAATTCATACCAGGTAACTGAGAGATGTCTCAAATTAGTGCTTTGCTGAATTCTTGACTCTACTAACATAGGAGACAGAAAAAAATCACTCATACGTATAGTACATCCTGGTACAAATTATTTCTCTATTGGATATCTTCCATTCTGAGTTTTCTATTCCACCTGGAGACCAAGCTGTCGTAAGACAGTGCCCCCCCACCACACACACACCTCTAGAGCTTTAGCTGTCCATGCTGGAAACCAGCTCTGTTATGATCTAACTTTGTAACTTAGATCAGACTACTGTGTAAAGGGATGTGAGAAGTGGGGGTCCCTGCCTCTTCACTCAGGAGCTACACTTAAGCTGAATCAGCTGTGACTGTGCATGGCCATGTATTTTGGTTGTCTGAACCTTGGCCTGCAGATTTGGTGTGAAGGTCAAGCAACCTTGGACCCACCTTTTCATGATGGGCTTGCCTGGAGACCACTGAACTTTAAGCTGAATACCATCACTGGAGCAGATCCTGACCCTGTTGCTGTGACTTGACTTCCTGGCTTGATATCAGATCTGCTTGATTACAATGAACTTGTGGGGTGATCTGGAATATTAGCTGGGCCTGGCTACAACCTCTGCTCTTTTTGTTTGGGTGCTGTGGGACCTTTCCTTTGCCAGAGAGGCCACTGTGCATGCCCTACTGTTTTCTGGTTCCCCTCACAGGGCAGCCGACTCTTGCTTCTCTCTGAACGCAGAATCTGATAAGCAGGTGCTGCAACATCTACCTGGTAAATGCCTTCAAGACAGGCTTGAGCAGAGTCATACAGAAAATCTGAAACAGAACTGTTACAGAAACACAGGTCTCCTGTGTCTCACTTTCGTGTTCAAGCCATGACTCTAACCTTCCTCACAGGAATATATAACTAGGTCTTTGTTTTCTGGAGGCATGTCTAATTCAACTTGAATGTTCTCCATGGAGGAGATAAAGTGGATTAAGATTTGCTGAAGGGATTGTAAAAAGTTGTCCTGGGGCACTGTGAAACCTAATTGTCAGGATAATGCATACATGCTTTATTTAGATTGTTTACATCATGCATAGCACAATGAAAACTTAGTGCCTCAGTGAGACATATAGGCATTATCCAATATAAATACTAAGTACTACTAATTAGACTGAGTTTGATTTACTTGTTCACATTGTTGAATTCTAAATTAACTTTAATAACTCAGGAGAAATATCTCAGAGTTATTATGGTCATTTCAATAAAACAACTGCACAACGAGGAAATGCTTTCAAAAAATCACACTAGAAAATTGAGCCTATAAAGAATGACAGAGCTTGGATATTATGAGCTGTTATAACGCAATCACATGAATCACTATGGCATGTGGACCTTGTGCTCAGCTCTTGTTATCCAATTCTGGTCATCCCATCTCCAGCATCCCCTGCTTCTTCCCTCCCACTCTCCTTAAACAACAAGCTTTTCATGTTTATCAAAGCTGTGGGAGGAGGAATCAAAAAGATCCAAGCAGCCAAGAAAAGAATGAAAACCAACAGCCAACTAGTCCACTAAGTAAAATATTAAAGCATTACTGTTTCCTTTGTCTGAATTCAAGTGCCTTACATGTCCATTAATTTTGAGTGCAGTTGGCAGAGAAAGATAGAGATGCTTAATTAGGTTGCTTGGGTTGCCTTCTCAGGGTTTTAAAAAATCATCTGAATTTGATATATATTGCATAGTCAGCTTAAACCGCATTTTAGGAATACTGGATTAACCCTTGCCTGTGACCAAGTACATAAAATACATTATTCCTGAGATCAGTGTCAAAGCTAATCATAGATTCTGGTCAAAATATTTAACTCAAGATGTAACATAGTGTTATACCTGCAGCAGATAGATTTCTAATTCTTAAAAATTCTATTTGGATTCAGACTGATTTTTCAAATGCCCAGTTTTGCTTTTACACATAGTAAATAACTACTACTTTGTACTACTTTGGACAGCTAATCTGTAGAAAATACCATGAATAAGAAAACATCTTCTCTGGTTTTCCTGGGGCACAACAGATGTCATCAAAAGGAGCCATCACCATGCCTGGCTCTGCAACATTTTCATTGCTAACATATATATCTGATATAACTCTGCTCCCACTTTGGCCCGACATCCTATCTGCAACCTATTTTCTGCTACAGTTATTCCAATACAAATTTTGATTTTATTGCTATTGTTATTTCTTTAATTTTTTGTGCCATTCATTGCAGTATGTTTATGAAATATATATTCAGAATAGAGAGTCCCCTACACTGAAACTATACTGCTTTGGCCTTATTTCCTGGAAATACTGCCTGCAGGAAGAAGCTCTATAAAGTTAAAATTCGATTCCACAATGTGCAATACTCCAGAAAACACAATTATATCTGTGATACAAAGTGAAAAGAAAGATCTTACTTCAGACTGTTTGCTCATGTTATTTCATAAAAAATCGCGGTGAACTCTTTTTAAATGGGATATCATGAATGTGAACTATGGAAACAAGAAGCAGGGATGGAATTTTTGTCTTTTACTTAATTATAGTTTTTGGGACCCAACAACACTACAGAATTGCTTCAATTAATTTCCTGTACCTGAAAGCACTAAGTGACTGAATTTACGTGCTAGAGAAGCTATTAATTTACTGAAAATTTCTGCAAATCCTGTTCAAAAATAATCTTTATGTTTAGTCTTGCAAAATCATTCACCATGAAGTATTCTACATCTGAGTCCAGTTTTGCTATTACTGCCATGCCACATTTGGGATAACTGTCATTATCTCCACAGTCAGATCTAGGAGATAGCCAGACACCCCCCCCCCCCCTGTTCTCATGC
>VXBO01012366.1:34088-45604 GCA_013400135.1 Rhinoptilus africanus
CATTCCAATAATATTTGACTATTTACAAATTATGATCCACTGTCAAGATGTCTTTCCTACTACAAATCATTCCTTGGAGAACTGGACAACCAAAAAGTGCCATTTTATATTATCCTTTTTCCCCACCATATCCTGATTATAGCTTTGTTACCCAACAAACAGTATTTTACAGGATGCTGGAAAGAAAATTGCTTTTTTTTTCCCTTTAGTTGTTTTTCCCTCTCTGTTCTGTGTAGTTTTTATAGTGCTATTGCTTTTATAGAAAATTTTTGATGTGCTAAATGGGTTTTCTGTCCCTAATCCCAAAACATCTAAATGGTGCTTTATTGGAAACCAAACTAACTGCACTCTGGTGGCAAACATTCATAACAAAAATTCTAAGCTTAAGGAAAGAGGAACAAAGTTAAGGGTCAGTGTAAGGATGTTCAGTTATTTGACCATATTTCAAAGCAGTAACCTTTCTGCAGATGCACAGATGTGGAAAGCATAATCTGGACCTATCTTGATATGAACCGTGGCTATTAATTAAATCTTAATGATTTAAACATCAGGAGTTTAAACTCATGTTGACTTCTACAGTTACAGTATGTTTACTGCAAAGGGACATTTGAATGGTAATGAAGCATTTTCAAAAGGTGCTAAGTGTCATCATCCAGCAAATGAGACTTTCAGTGCATGTGCTGAGACAACATCCTGGTTGCACTGCTTGGAGCAAGAAATTAATTGGATGTAAAAGAATTTTTTTTCACAAAACTTACACCAACATTCACATAAACATTAAAAACGGAACTGATGAGAATTTACTGTAAGCAATATAAGAAGTAAAATCAGCTAAGTGAAACAGCTAATTTAATGACATTAATAGGAATAAGCAAGTTTTATTATTCACCAGAGGTATGTAAGATTGGAAATTATATACAAGATGGGAGAAGAGGGGCACAGAAACCCTTAAACAAAACCTGTAAGTATGTTTTAATAAGTAATTCCTTGGGCTTTTTAATAATGACCTACCATATTTAGGTTATGTTTGTGAAATTTTTATATTATGCCTTCCTTCATTTTTAGTTCTCTCTGTCATGGGTTAAATCCATCCTGGGTCCAAACAGTTAAACTGAGAAAAAAGAAACCTCACTGGAACTTGACCTTGCTTTTCTTACATTCTTGAGAAAAATCTAGCCAACAACTACAGAATCATTTTCTCCTTTCATCCAAACCTCAATATACTATAGACTTGATCTGAATGAAAAAAACCCTACCCATTTAGATACTTCTACTAAATGAAACTACTTCAACATGAAAGATTAAGATGGCAATATAAACACTAGGTCCTAATGTTTTGTACCGCCAAGAGGTTCAAATGCTGTGAAGAAACAAAACAGTGTTTGGGCAATTTAGCAATTCTTAGCTTGTCAGACAGCCTGTTATAGCCATCCACCACAGCTGAGAGATAACTTTATTTAAGCTGTTTTAATGGAAGGTTTGGTTTTATTCCAGTGAATCACTAAATCTAAAAAAAAATCTTAAAAATAAAATAAATAAAAATAGCAAGTTGAACAATCCCATTTCATGCCCAGCTCTAGCAAGGAGAGACTAAACGTTGCTAAAACCAGTGACAGTGCAGATTAATGTGAGCATAGAGAATGCTCATGAGTGACATTATGCTGACATGAATGACAGGTAATAATTTGGATCTAGAAGCTGGTGCTATCAATAGAAATTATATCCATAGGAAAAAAATCCGTTAAAAGTATGCGTGTGACTCACTAGACAGAGACTCCCTCAAACCATATATCAAAAAGCTCAAGAACAAATATGCTGTTAGATAATTTAAAGATCAAGAAAATTATGAACAGAAGAAAATATTAGAACAAACTCCCACAAGAAGGAAAAATGGACCAATTCCTACACAGTTACCTACCTTCTTATTTTCCAAGCTTTAAAAGAAAACTCCTAAATGCATGCTTCAAGTGCATTCAAAGAACAAACACATATATTCAGCAAAATCCCTCTAATAACTTGTCAAATAAAATGATAAACAGTATAAACATAAACACTTCAAACTCCTCTGAGCTCTGCTGTTGAATAAGATTTCTAAGGAGATGAACTAGTGCCATATTTGAATGTCTTACCCTCTTGATGTGCAGCCTCTATCACTTTAGTTTACGAGAAGTTTGTATATCTATAATTTTAACTCCTGAAAATTATTTCTAAGTACAACCAGAAATGTAAAATAGATGATACGGTATAAAATCACCAGCCATGTTTTCCAGCAGTGGAACTAGTCATCCAAGAAACAGGTAGAAGTTCAATTTGGCAAAGTTAAATGACAGTCATTTTGCAGAAATTAACTTTTCTTTTTGCATTGTTGACTGTGAATGGAGACCATTATTTTTCATTGCCTAGATAGTGATACAATTTTCAAAGCCAAATGAGCATTAAAAACATTCATTCTATGCTTCTTCAATGAACAATCTAAGATACCTTATGGCAAAATGAGACATTCTCTTTAATCTTTATGAACATATTGTACCCTCTTGACTTAAAAATGAGAAAGAAGGGGATAAGCTTGCTCTATTTTTGATAAATATTTCCCTCAGAAGTGGGAGAAGTCTTGTATGTGCAGATGTAGCAGCCTGCCTCACTGACAGTCCCTGAAGATCCAAGCATCCGGATAACTGTCCCACAGTTTCTTCCCTCTGGGCAAGCCAGTCTATTTTCATTCTTCTGCTTTATTGGAGATGAGATTTTGGTGCCAATATATGGAGGAAATATGTTTCACCAAAGGGCACCATTTATACACATATGAATGGATTTCCAAGAATTTACCTGTGAGATCAGCTCACATTCTAGATATGCTGCTCTACAACAGAGCCAGAGACAGAGTTTTCTGGACAACTTACTGTACTAATATACTATTTTCCATAGATTTACTTGAAAACTACCTCCTTTTAGTTGACTACTGAGTAATGGAAGACAGTATGAATATATAGATATATAATTTCTTAATAACAATATATTACAAAAGATAGCATATAACTAACACTGCTAACTATTAACTAGTGTAATTGGCACTAAAAGTGGAAGATGTTATAAGTTAGAAAAAAAATCCACAAAATAATAGTCATTAAAGAACAGCATAAGCTTTGAACGACAGATTATATGAAAAGTCATTCATGTAATAAGACCAAATATATTTACTATAAGACCATTTCCCAGACTATATTCTTAAAAGATTTAGGGACGAATGCTGTCTATGGCTAATAACTTGTCTCCATGTGTGTGGAGAGTGAATGTTAAAACATAAAAAGAAAACCAACCACAACAATATCAAGCTATTTGGCACCACTTTAGGGCAATTTAAGCATTTCTGCTCCTTGCATCCAGTATATTCAAACACCACAGGCCACAGAGCCGTGCCACATATTTTGTGTGAGAAAAAGTTTTTCTTCCCACTGTAAATTGGACTTGAAGAAAGAAATAAATTAAAAAGAAAGAAAGAAAAAAAATCTTTTACAGAGTTTCTCCTGAAATCTTCCAAGGTGGGAAAAAGCTATACTCATCCATAGTAGAACCATCCCCTGATTTATATCACAAACCTTATGAAAGATCCTCTACCTCAGCCTTGAGCCAGAACAGCAAATAGGGTCCTAAAACTCACAGCTGAAGTCAAGGGAAAGCAAAACAAACGAAAACGAACCAACAACCCATGAAATGAGCGAACTTAGGGGTTCAGAAATCACAAAAGATACTTCATATCTTTATTGATTTTAGCAAACCTGGTACATGGATGCTTTGGGACACTTTGAACTATCTTACTGACACTGGTAGCTCTATTACAGTTATACAATCTGATCTTAACAGAATTGCAGAGATATATGTAGCATCCATATACCAAGGTCCAACTCTCCATATTAAAAAAAGAATAATAATTTAAAAATTACACAGGCACAAACATAATTACTGAGAATGATATCTGCCTACGTTTACATGGCTTTGAAGTTCGATTTCAACAATATCTTATAATTCCACTGCCAAAATAATTATTTACCATAAAAATATTTTTCTCTGATATTAATAATCCACTAACTTCCTCATGAAACTGACTTGAAAAATGAAAAATGCTCTCCAGTTTGTTACCTCAATTCTTATGTTACTCTCAGGCTATGGAGTTTGAAAGAGGCACATCTTTACTGCTATTCGGCATTAAAACCTACAGTCATCACTGAGGAAATCATACACTTTTTCAACACAGCAGGTTGATTTATCTAATATTCTAGATAGAAGTTCTTTCCCTCCCTTTTCTGTGTTTGCAGTGGTGATTCATTTGTTTGTTTGGACTTTTTTTTTTGGTTGGTTTTTGGTTTTGGGGGTTTGTTTGGGGTTTTGGTTGGTTCATTGGTTGTTCGGTGAAGAAGCCAGAAAATAGCAACAAACTTTGGCAGCTGGTATGTCACATCCTTAGTTTGGTATAAGCCATGCTACCTCCACATTCAAAATGGAGCTCATTTTGGGGTAATAGACCTCTAACACACTGCAAATAACATGCAGACCTAATAGCTGCCTCTTAAGTCTTTGTAAGTAATATTGCCTGTTGACTCCAAAGTCTCAGATAGGAAAACAGTCTACTTCCGCTGACTTTTGTTAGGTTTTATCAGCCGAAAGTAAGATTCTTGCTTTTATTCCTATTTTAACTAATCTATATTTTGTGGGTTCTTGAAGAGAGCATCTGTCATTCATTTTAGTCGCCCAAACGACACCTTCCTTCATTTTCAGTAGTAAGTGAGTAATAAAACCCTGCAGAATTCATTAAGAGTGCGGGTGAATTTTGCTATTTACATTACTTAGTCACACCACCTCCAGCTGACCACCTCTAGCTTATGTACCACTAGATAATGGCTGGACACTCTTGTGGTGACTGCCTTATTCCCAGATTAAGTCATCAGTCTGTGCAGAATTGCATTTTGTTAACAGACTGTGACACTCCGGTGCCTCTCCTGTTTAAGGGAAGGCCTGTATTGCCTGGAATATCTTGACACTATACTTGACTGCATTATGATTGTTGCCGTTTGGCACTACCTTAGAACGAAATGATAACACCCTCTTGGGTGTGAGTTTACTCCAGTAACTCAAAGCTACGATCACAGACTTCATTTCTAACCCCTTAAGCCTCATTCTACTCAGGAATTGTTGAAAGTCACCTAAAGAGGCAGCTGTCCGAGGCAAAGGAGCAAATAAACACAGATATTTAATTTCTCAGGGCAACACTTAAGTACACCTGTTAAAAAATGGCCTGTCATAAACCAGATGATTCCTCTCGAAAAAAACCCAGCTTTTAATTGCTGATATAAAAAGGGCCCTATAAACAGAATGGCTCAGAAAAGAGTTTGCAGAGGTAGAAATTTAGGAATGATACAAGAATTTAAGATACATACACTTAAATGCTGTGAAAAGTTATTTCCACAAATGGGCTGCTGACACTGCTTTTTGTTTCAGTTAGAGGCATTTTTTTTTTAATTAGACTGAAGCCTGGATGTCTGCATGTTTTATAGTTTCCATTTCTTTAGAACCTTTTACTCCACTGTATCTTATTTAATATAAGGTAGCAAAGGGAAATACCACCTATTATTCCAGTTTCCTATAACACCCATTTAAAATTACTGAATGGATAATTTATTTAGCTTTACCTTTAAGGATAAGTAATAAATTGTATACACAAAGTTAACTACTGAATTATGACTACTGCTTAGAATTAAGTTAGATTTTTATCCACATTTCTGAAGATTGTTTGATAAAGATTCACATAGACATCCCCTTGATATTAGAAATTTTTAATCTTAAGTAACTGAGAGCCGTATTTCCTCAGGATCACTGAGTACGCAGTTTTAGAAAAGAGAGAAAAAAATATACTCTTTTTTTGCACTCTTCACAGCTAAGTTTTCAGGGAACGTGAATCATTTAATAAGCTTATTTGATATTGAGAAAGAAATACGAGCTCTCGATCATTTACTTCAGGCATTAAGTCAAATGCTGCAATGAGCTAGACCTTCAAAGCGTGCGTGAAGTTCTCCCCTTTAATCAGTGGAGAAAGCTTGAGTCTTCTGAAAGCCAACATATTGATCTGATCAAGGAATTGCTGAGGCTGCTGCAAAGGAAATGATATGACTATATATGGAGCAGAAGTATATAAGGCTATAAAAACATTCCAATTGACCTTTCTCTGTACTTTTCCTATTCTTTTGTCTATTTTTCTCTGAAAACTGTCTCTTCTGGTAGTTTTTAGCCACCGGAAGATTGTTACATGTGGTTTGAGCAAATGGAGACTACGGAAATAGGAAAGTGATGCTGGCTATGTATAAATATTCAGAGGCTGAAGGATTTTTTTGAGGAGTGAAGAAAGAAATGTGTGCCCTTTCACATAACAGAGCATCCACTCATCTGCTTTGGGGTACAAAAGACTAGTGGGCTACATCTGAGTGTGCAACTAAGAGGATTAGGGCCAGGAACCAAAGACATGAATGGCATCCTAGCCTGTATCAGGAATAGTGTGGTGAGACGGACTAGGGAAGTGATCGTCCCCCTGTACTCGGCACTGGTGAGGCCCCACCTCGAGTACTGCGTTCAGTTTTGGGCTCCTCACTACAAGAAGGACACTGAGGTGTTGGAGCGTGTCCAGAGAAGGGCTACGAAGCTGGTGAGGGGTCTGGAGGACAAACCTTATGAGGAACGACTGNTTTTGTCGGGGTAGGTTAATGTTTGAACTTGATGATCTTAAAGGTCCCTTCCAACCTCACCGATTCTATGATTCTATGAAAAGAACAGGGGGCAGAAGGAAGAACTTATAACTGCTGTGGCCACCATGCTCAATATCCAAGAACAGAGTATGACCAACTGTGCATCACAGTGAAACGAGAAAAAAACATTAATTATGCCTACCAGAACTGGTTCCTCACCTGGACTATCCCCTGAACCATGCCTTGACATTGTTTGGGCAGGTGCNAGTCTCCATCTCTGGAGACATTCAAAACCCGCCTGGACACGTTCCTGTGTAACCTGCTCTAAGGTGGCCCTGCTCTGGCAGGGGGGTTGGACTAGATGATCTACTAAAGTCCTTTCCAACCCTTTGACATTATGATTCTAGGTGCCAGGAATTAAACACTATGGAAAACTGTGGAACAGTTCTCAAGCCTCCATTTGGTGCTTTTTGATTCATGTTTATAGACACAGCTGTAAAAGCCAGATCCTAGCCTCAAGTGGGAAGATTATGGGCACTGACTCTTTTAGGCTGTTTTGAGAAGAAATGGGATATTAGACAATGGAAACTGGAAAATTCTAGATAGCAAAGTTATATAATAAAATATAAGAAAAGATTGTTAGATTAATATTGTTTACTTTGGTGTGTATTTTACAAGTTATTCAAAAGCTAGGTAGAAATCTGAAGAGAATATATATACTCCATGGATTAAAGGGGACTTGTGTTTTCATATCTACTAGGAATGTATTTTATTGCAAAACCGTGCAAGTTTCACTTTATTTTTTCCTTGTGAAAATTTATTCTTGACAAAAGTAAACATAATTATACTAATCATTACAGAGATATTTACACATGAACTATAACACACTACAAGGAATGATTCCTGTTCACCACCTTAAAAATAGTAAGTGCAATACACACAGTGGTTCCTTAAAGGCTGTATCTGTAAGTTTTGCTTTGTGAAAACATGGGTTATTCTGGAATAACTTGGTGAAAACAGGAGAGAGATCTGAATGGCTGGTTTGTGCCATTCTATGGAATTTGCATTTTCATTTGTCTGACAGGTCCAATTTTTTTTCTATTGGAGAAAATGTTGACATTTTACCAGCTGAATTTTTATTAACCACATATATCCACTTTAAAATTCACAATACTGTGCTTTAGCACTACACAGCCTCAGAAGAAGCAGTAATTTCACTATAAATTAATTCTGAGTATATGTGTTTGTAATTATTAAAATAGTTGTTTCCTGTCTGAAAATTTTAGACATTTTCTTTACTACTTTGGACAAGTTAATATCAATGCTGTGTGGTTTTTTCTGTCTTCTTTAATATATTTGAAAAAAGAACCTTTCAAACGTTAAAACCATTTCAGTCTCTTGATATATTTTAGGCCAGTACGATATTTATGATACATGAGTTAGAGGATCTTGAGTGCTGCATTTAAGATACACACCACTAACTCCGATATACAAAAAAGATAAGCAGAGTAGGCAGATGCCTACGAACCATATAGTGTGGAGAGATTTCTAGAGAGTATAAACACGACCTACAACTTACAAGACCTAAAAATCTTACCTTGGGAAAAGGTAAATGAACCCACAGTAACAGACAGAAATCTAGCTTGCTCATTTTCTAGGATTCCCAAAGCTCAGCAGGTGTACTACTGCTTGTGTCTTACGGCTAGAATAGCTACATCTTCACAAAGCTCCTTTGGTCACTAATGTTTCTTTAGCTAGGACTGGAAAATGTTAAGATACATGCGACATGCTTTACAGGATTATCTAAACTTTCCGTAATATCTTCATGGATATGAACATGGAATGGAAGATCGAAGGGGAAACAAGAAAGTATGCAATGACAGAAGATGATGGTCACTGTTTTAAAAGAATTTTCTCCCCTGTGGCATCCTAATCTGTCTGTGAAGGCAGAAATCAGACTTTGTTCTCTACCAATATCTATAAACCTTATCTAAGCAGCTCTATATGAACCCTTAAATGAAAAATCATAGGTTAATTACTGTACTGGATCAGATTACCCATCAGAGTACCAGTGTCACAGCAGCCATTTTTAAGTAGAGACGTAACAGACAGTTAGAAGCTGATTTATGCACGTAACCATGGCTTACATCTCTCCATTTTTCATATAATATCATAGCTAGCTGCATTCGGCATGTAGATGCCTACTTGTTTTTATTTTATTCCTCCTAAGACCTTGGCCTCATGCTCATTCAGAATTAAATGTGCTAATGTATAGTTTAATGACGAATCTTTGTTTTTCCTGTGAGCAAGATTAAACAGAGATTTCAGCCTAGTTTGTCTTTTCATTCACTTTTCAGTTGTGTACATCTAGTCCCTTTTAACAATCTGTTCTCAAATATCTAATATCTATTCTAATCACTCCCATTCCCAATCTGTTATTTTTTTTTTTATCATGCAGCCCTGAACCTCTCTGTGTTCACAGGTTTTATCTGCTCACAAAGTAGCACTCCTCTTTGCTTTAGATGACACGAATCATTTGAGCCTAAACCAGCCATCAGGCTGTCTTTAGCCAGTGGAAGAACTTCCAGAAGGCAAGAGATGCCTTTAGACGTCTGAGATGGTGTGAATTACTCTCCTGAGCAGTAGTTTCCCTTCACTATAAAGGAAGCTTAGGTTGACTTTGGCGAACTTTGTGATGCTTAAGGTAAGCAAAATGAGTCCCAACCATATAATCTCAGTTGAAAAGAGCATTGCAAGTGATGGCTACTGAAAATTTAAAAAAAAAAAAAAAATTTCTTTAGACTGCTCTTTTTGCACACTACATGTTGTTCTTTTTTCTGAGCTCTGCTTAAAAGTGACCGTGGGATTTCACTGAATTCTTTTAGATTTCTGCATTATATATGGTTTGAACTGCTCCCTCTTACACGCTCTGTCAACACTGAATTTAATCTGCCAGTGGATATCCCCTTCTTTTCATTTTGCTATACCCCCTGGAGATCTTCAGTTTTTCCTGTCTTTGACTAGTCTAAATAACTTTGTGATATCTGCATATTTTAGAACATTACTGATCACTCAAACACCAGTATTCATAAAATTAACATTAACAAAAAGTGGCTTTTCTCATGCTGAAAATTCTGTTTATTTTCTGCCAGTTCCAAATAACATCCATGACAACACCCCGCACTTCAAGATTATTTGGTGTTCTCATAAATATCTTCTAAGAGCTGTAAGCTTGATTTTTGACAAGAGATTCTCCTTTAACCATTTTTTGGCTGCTGATCTTCATAAAATTTGATAAGAGGGAAAATTTTCCATTACAAAAGATTCCTAATCTACCACAGAAATATGCATCTCCAAATGCTGCTCCATATTTTCGGTTCACCATTCCATCTGTACCTTTAAAGACAGTTAGCTTATGGCACTTCAATCTTCCAGTCTAGCATTTTTTTTTTTAAATTAAAGGATGAATATTTCTTGATAGGAGTTCAGCCACCTTTTAGTACATTTCTTCAGAACTCGTAATGGTTTACTCTGATGGGAACCTGAATCAGCCAAAGCCCTGAGGTGGAGCTGCTTAGGCTTTTATCTTTTAAAAAAAGTTCAAAAGGCTGTTAAAAACCAAGATTAATTCTTTGATCTAAAATCAGGACCTCACTTTTTAAAACAGAGAAAACGGAAAGCAAGCAGTTAACACAAAAATGGTAATATGTTTTAAAAGCTTTTCTCCCACTGCATGTTGTATCCTTGCAGGTGGGTCTGTGCTTGCAGCTAATTCAGGGACTCTGAGTGGTAGCAAAAGCTCCTGTTTTTTCACACTATCCTTTTCCTGCGCCTGCTTAGCTGGTCCTGAGGAGGAGGAGGAGGTGGAGGAGGAGGAAGAAGAAGAGAAGGAGCAGGATGAAGAAGGCGGCTTCCACCTCCTATCAGAAGCTTTTATTTCACCTAATAATTTCTTAAAGCAATATAATATAGAACCGAGAGCTCACAAATAAAACAAATACCATCTGTCCCAGTCATGCATGATCAAAGTAAATTGTTGCTTTTACATTTGTTGAGTTTTTCAAGCATATTCTGTATCCCTGAGAGAAGAGCTAAGCGGAGATAGGCCTTGCACTAATGGAAATGCATTTGATTTGAATGAGCTGCCTAAATAAACCCCAAAGTATAGACACTGGATCATCTGGATTTGGAACCAGTCTGTAATGTCTTGTTCAGAAGCAACAAAAAATTGGAGAATGGGAGTTAAAATCCACCACATTGAGAAGTTAACAGTGGTACAGCAACTGTCCTTATTGACTTTCCTAACTACTTACAAATGCATAATATGTGACTTGGAATAGTCTACAAAATAATTAAGGCAACTTTCATCACTTCCCACGGGTCACAAGCTGAGAACGTGCAATGAACAGTCATTGCAGTGTGGCTGTTGTTCAGTAACTTGTTAAGCCACAGCTACTTGCTTCTGTGTCTTAAAAGAAAGATAAATAAAATTCCATACGTGGAGGATTTCAGGAGACTACCATATTGTGCTGGTTTTAGCTGGGATAGAGGCATTTTTCCTTGTAGTAGCTAGTATGAGGCTGTGTTCCGTATTTGTGCTGAAAAGAGTGTTGATACAGGGATGTTTTCCTTATTGCTGAGCAGCACTTGCATAGAGTAAAGGCCTTTTATGACCCCAACTGGCCAAAGGGATATTCCACATCATATGATGTCTTGCTCAGCATATAAAGCTCGAGGAAAAAGAAGGAAGGGGGTGGGGGTGGGGGTGGGGGTGTTGGCGGAGGT
>VXBO01012366.1:46180-67937 GCA_013400135.1 Rhinoptilus africanus
GAGTGAGTAGCATGAGCATTTGGAGCGCTGGTGTTTGTCTTCCCAAGTAACTATTACGTGGGATGGAGCCCTGCTTTCCTGGCAATGGCTCAATACCTGCCTGAAGATGGGAAGTGGCGAATGAATTCATTGTTTTGTTTCACTTGTGCACACAGTATTTCCTTTACCTATTAAGCTGTCTTTATCTCAAACCAGGAGTTTTCTCACTTTCACTCTTCCAACTCTCTCCCCAGTCCCACTGGGGGTAAATTAGTGAGTGGTTGTGTGATGCTAAGTTCCCAGCTGTGATGAAACTGTGACACCTAACTGTCAAACACAATTAGATGTTCAAATTGTATATAGACCACTACAGTGCCATTCAATTAAAAACGAACTTGCCAACTGAAATAAGTAGAAGAAAACCAAGAATTCAGTGTAATACTGTGAAATTGGCTACAGAACTGGATTTTATATTTTTTTTTCTGACAGGAAGCAGCACTTCATATTTAGTACTGAATCCTTTTTCTCATATATCTGAACTGTAGAATGATTCTCTGTAGAAAGATTCTAAAAAAAAAATATGTCAAGAGGCATTAAAAAATATGCCAAAAGACATTCAAAATGCTGAGGCTGAGAGATTATTTTATGGTAAATAGCTATGAAATAGCGATTGTGTAGTCCTGTTTAAAGATGAATATACAAAAGTTGGGCCTCCTTTCTGCACATACCTGCTTTCTGCATGGGACATGTTTGCTGGCTTAAATGATGAGAATGTTATTACAAATCATAAACAAGACCTCACACATTTTTAAACTCTTGTTGGTACAGCAGAATTAATGCTAAGACAAAACAACAACAACTGCATAGTTCATTCCTCTCAGTTGAGATCAACATGAATGTTTCCTAAGTTCCAAGTACTCAGTCAGACACAGTTATGCCAACCCCCTGAGGGTAACTACACTAAAACTGAATTATTCCAGATACATTCCTTCCTTGTTTATGAATATAAGAAATTACGCCTTGCTGATAACAACCTTCAGTCCCCATGTCACCTAAGCTCAAGTATTACGGTCAATGAGTTGCACAGCAGTGACCCTGTCCTTTTTTGACAGTTGACTGAGCAAAGAGAGGATAAACTCATGACATTATGTCAAGGCACAGAGCCAGGTAGTCAGAATAAACCTATAAATTCATTTTACTTTTCTCAGTTTCTTTCTGTTCCTTTGATGGCTATGTAGTTAAGAACAGACCTACTCCTGAGTGCCTAAAAATATCTTGTATGTGGGAAGAGAAAGATAATCAAAAGAGACTGTTAAGATTATGCAGTTATCTAGACCACTCAGTGCACGGCACAGTTTCTGATTCAATTGGAAAGTCGTTGCTGTTTCCCATTTGAAGCCATGAATATGTAGAGACACAGATTATTTGAATGCATCTTCATAAAACATTTTCCAGCATTTTTTATACATTTTTTCAGAGGACAAACAGATCAGAATGCAGTACAATGTGCCAAGCAGCACGGGCTACGCTCTTTAAATAAACTCATCTTTTNTTGAGATCAACATGAATGTTTCCTAAGTTCCAAGTACTCGGTCAGACACAGTTATGCCAACCCCCTGAGGGTAACTACACTAAAACTGAATTATTCCAGATACACTCCTTCCTTGTTTATGAAAATAAGAAACTACACCTTGCTGATAACAACCTTCAGTCCCCATCTCACCATGTCACCTAAGCTCAAGTATTACGGTCAATGAGTTGCACAGCAGTGACCCTGTCCTTTTTTGACAGTTGACTGAGCAAAGAGAGGATAAACTCATGACATTATGTCAAGGCACAGAGCCAGGTAGTCAGAATAAACCTATAAATTCATTTTACTTTTCTCAGTTTCTTTCTGTTCCTTTGATGGCTATGTAGTTAAGAACAGACCTACTCCTGAGTGCCTAAAAATATCTTGTATGTGGGAAGAGAAAGATAATCAAAAGAGACTGTTAAGATTATGCAGTTATCTAGACCACTCAGTGCACGGCACAGTTTCTGATTCAATTGGAAAGTCGTTGCTGTTTCCCATTTGAAGCCATGAATATGTAGAGACACAGATTATTTGAATGCATCTTCATAAAACATTTTCCAGCATTTTTTATACATTTTTTCAGAGGACAAACAGATCAGAATGCAGTACAATGTGCCAAGCAGCACGGGCTACGCTCTTTAAATAAACTCATCTTTTTATTTTGTCATAAAAATGCCATGGAACAAGCATTTCAAGAAAGATACTCTTTTTGCTTTATAAATTTGTGCAGGATCTAGCGCAATGAAGGACTGACAACTGGAAGAAGCTTTAAGTGGCACTACAGTGCAAACAGTATACAACAGAAACAATAAATCACTGGTCAAAAACTAAAGTTCCCCATACTGCCCACTGAAATCTTTTAAACATTTTAAAACTGCCAGAGTTCTTTTTGGTGAGTTCTTTGACATGTCTCCAGTACAAGGCTGTGTCTTAGTGTTTACAGTCCTGTTAATTGAAATATGAACCAGACAACGATAATAAATACTTATTACTGCACAGCAAATGTAGACATTCAATAGGGACATTCCAACAATTTCCCTGCTTTATTCTGCCAACTAATTTCTAAATGATCATATTTTCTGACTAATTCTGATGACTTGCTGAAGAACTCACTGACATATAGATGCAGGAATATGGTAACTGAAAGAATGTATTGACACTAGAAGTTTTGCTACCAGACAATCTTATATTTTGAATTTGTTCATTACATACAACCACCTATATAGGCATTATAAAAGTGCAGCTATAGGAAGTTAATTGAATAAGGAAGATAATAAGCGAAGATTAAATGCTTAAAAAATAGTTTTCAAGCAATTTTTTTTGTTGTTAAATTTTTAATAAAATGCTGTGATATTGCAGAGGCATTTATGGCTACTAATAAATGGAATTCAGTTGCTAAGAATCTTCATCTTTCCTGTTTGTTATTATTTGATTATATTCCCTGTCAATTCTCTGGTGCTGAAAACAAAGTTTGAAAAATAAATCTGAATAAAACTTTGAAACTGTCACACAGAAAAAACTGATGTGAGAAAACACAGGCTTAAACTATTTTGGCATAGAATAGATTTCTTTTTTCATTATTTCTTATCTGTCTATGCTGATTACTATCATGGCAAAACGTGCAAAGACTTTTTTTTGAGAATAGAATATTAAAAGAGATAATGTCAACAAAATTTACATTTCTCAAGCTATTGTGTATATCATTATTATCTCAATTAGCATGATTTTTCTAAATTATTGTTTGAAACACTGTATATCCTGGAAATATATACCTGCAGTTCATAATATTCTGATGAATATTTTCTGAATTTTATTTAGAGTCTGAAATTTGCATTTAGATCTTGAGATACAATTTTGGAGACGTCAAATATATATGGAATACCGAGTGTTCTAAACCAGAGAGGAGATAATCAAGCAACAGAGATAATGTGGAGGAGGAGGAGCAGTGCAATCTGGATTTTAATAGAAGCAGCAACTCTAAAGTACATACTTGCAATTTCTGATTTTCAATAGGTCATAAATTTAATAGAAGAAATTCCTATTTCTTACCTACATTTCCAGTCATTAGGTATGAATTCTGAAAGTCCATCATTCCCATTCCAACAATGTGTATAAAATCTTCAATCACCTGCATTAACTCCACCGAGCCCGGATAGATCTAACAATGGAAGGTCAGACATGCCATTAACTATAATATGAAAATCTCTATAGCAGCAAATTCAAACAAAATTTAGATACCATCAAATGGAATGGAAGACTTAACCAACAAACTCCTTTTCCCATGTTTCAATACCCAATATTTTCTGTCACTGCAGAATAAACATTTTGTCATTAGATCCTCATGTGAACAGACACTACTTCCCATAAATGAGCTATGCACTGAAACTGTGGAATGTTTGCTCTAAGTCACTGCACTTATCAAAAAAATGTTTAATGGCCATAACTTTCATGAATGGTTAAAGCATTTCATATTCCAGAATAATTCTAATTAAAATATTCTTCCTTCCTCTGGAAGACATCTTCAGTGACTTCAGAACTATTGATACAAGCAGCTGAATCCAAATCTTACCATGGCCTATCCAGCATGCTAAACCTTTGTTGCTTTAATCAGCATTTAAGTAACATAAATTGTTACTGGTAGTACTATTTTCATTGCTGATGTGGAACAGTAGAATCATAGAATAGCTGAGGTTGGAAGAGGCCTCTGGAGATCATCTAGTTCAACTCCCTGCTCAGAGGAAGATCAGCTCTAGCAGGTTTGCCAGGACCACATTCAGTTGGATTTTGAACATCTCCCACAATGGAGACCCTAGAACCTGTTTGCGCAACATTTTCTATCATTCAGTCACTCCCATAGTGAAAGGGTTTTTCTTAAATTTAAATGGAATTTGCTGTATTTTAATTTTTTCCCCTTGCTTCTTGTCCTGTCACTGGACACCACTGAGAAGAGTCTGGCTCAGTCTTCTTTACTCTCTCCTCTTGCGAATTTTTAACATTGACGGGATCCCTACTGAGCTTTCTCTTTTCCAAGGAAAACAGTGTCAGCTTGTCCTTAAATAACAGATGCTCCAGCCCCCTAAACATCTTCATGGTTCTTTGCTGGACTCATTCCATTAAGTCCATGTCTTGTACTGGGGAGCCCAGAACTGGACACAGTGAACTGAAATAAATTGCAGTAGCCTTTGCATTACTAATTTAGCCTCTCAATATGACTTTCACAATGGCAAGGACTAGTACATTTCTAAGAAATATAATTTATTTGCAAAGCTGTAAGCTACCATGATCACAAAAACATTAAAAATTGTTGTATTCAACAATAATGATGCATCATCAAAACTGCATTAAAGGTCAAAACCATTATCAACAAACACAACAATTCTCCTCGTATCACACACATTAAAAAGTCATTTTTGGTTGTTATGGTGCATTATGAATAGAACAATTTTCAGTAATACAGTAGAAAAAGAATGGATGACCTGTTCATGGTGCTTTTTTCTTCATATCAGTGATATGTCCAAATTTCACTTTACGAGAATCATTCAATACATTCTTTCCACTACTGGAACTACAGACTCTAAAAAATGCTATAGAGACTAAAAATTCCAGCATGCTGCACTCCATCTTCATTTCGCTTTATCTGTCTAGATGCATAGCTGCTCGGTTCAGGATAGAGAATTTCACTTTGCACTTTGTTTTCTACGTGGATCTCTTTTATAAAAAAGATAGGGCAGCGATAGCATTTTTATGAAGAGTTTTTTGTGACAATTATGATCCAAACAGGTTGCAAATGCTGCTTCAGGTGGAGGAGATTTAATTTACCTTTTCCTGATAATAAGTTACTGGTAGCAAGTGTGGGTTTTGCATCCATCTCATTCATAGCACACACACTCCCAGATTATGTACTAAGGATAATTTTCAGTGAAAAGATTTTTTCACCCTAGTTCTTGCACATAAAAATTTATTGTAATAACTTCAGCAGAAGCTGTTGAACAGTCAGAGTTACAGAGGTACTCTTCATTTTTATGTATCTGAAGTACTGGTTAATCAATAGGATGCCAGCAGATGGTGATGAAGAATATGCAGAATAGCTCCTCTGTTTTGAAACACCAGTATAAACTTCTGCACTGTGGACTTGAAGTGGTTTCCTCTGTGCCATGTTTTACATCAGCTCTTAAGAAAAGGCAAATATTAAAGTGAGTGCTGCTTAACTGAATGCTATATAACCTGTAATTAATGGTATCAACTGCTGGCATTTAATCTAGAGAAAAGGATGTGCTGAGGCATTGCAGCTGTATACTTGATAGAAAGTCAGCAATTTGCTGACAGTGCGTAAGATTTTCTTTACAGCAAAGAATCCAGAAAACAGGCTGAGATCCATGCTAACAGTAGCTGTGGAGTTCAAGAAAACCATACAAGCTGGCAAAAGTTGCTTAGACTGCCCCTTGGTTTCATTTCCAACAAAAAGTCATCTGAGTGGTTGAATCAGAAACAGTCACGTTTCTGATTTTTGCACGAGATTGCATTCATAGCACATAATGACTTGTGCACATTCTTTGCAAGTTCAATTCTTATCTTGAATTTGGCCTAAAAACTAAAAAAGTCTTCACAGAGGATGTAGTAATTTCAAATAGTATCGATTCTGGTTTAAAATCCAATTCTATTTAGCCATAACATTTCAGTATTTCATCCAAAATATAATAGGAAATAATATTTTGTATGGAAAATCTCTTTTTTTCTCAATACTGAAGGAAAAAAAGAATCTTAAGTGTACTTAGGGGTCCAGCTCATCCTTCCTAGCCAGTATGAAGAGCTACTTGCTTCAATAGTTTAAGATAGTTTGTGTAACTGCCCAAGTACAGGAACAAGACTAGAGGTATGGTTTCTTCGGGTGCCACAGATCAGGAGTTTAAGATTTAGTGAATTCCCCAGCTTTGTCACCAGGCTTCTATGGCCCCATTACTCCTGCATTCAGCTCATCTTATTGCTTGCTTGGCTTCCTGTCTGCCTACCAGTACTGTACTGAGGTCTTCGAAGCAATGAATTACCAGGCAGACAGAAGGAGCTACAGAAAAGAAGAAATCACTTGTCTCCTCTCCCTTTTTCAACACCGTTTCTTCTACCAGCACCAATGAGGAGTGATAACTGGAAATTTGTTGTTCCCTCTTTTACTTCCATGTTCTCACCATTTCTTCTCAGCTGTTGTCCTCCCCTGATCTTTGTGGGACAGATGGTGGACATGGCATGGGCAAGCAGGCGGGGTGGAGGTAAAAGAAGACAAGGCTGATAACATAAGGAGTGGTATCGTGTCTGTTCATTAGTGGTGCTAAATTAGTTGCTTGATATTGGTTCCTAAATCTTGGTGCTGTTTATGGAAACTGCCCACATGCATGTGATTTTGCTTCTTCCATCCACCACCACTAAAGAAAATGACATATTTTATCTATTTTTGTAGCTGGCTCTTACATAGGGAACAGAAAAACAAGAAAAGAAAAATATGATTGCTGGCTAAATTCCAATGGGTCAGCTGCAGCACCATGTGTCTACTGCAAGGTTTGAATGGCAGCTGAAAGTCCCTTCCCTTTCTTAGTTTTATTATAAAGATGAACTTACAAAAATGAAGTTAAATAGTTTTGAAGACTATTGATTTATTAAGAACCACATTAAAAATGAACATATTTCAAGTACCTATGCAACACAGTGGCAATGACCATGCAAGAGCCCACCAAAGAACTCTGTAGGCCATTGTCTTGCCTTTGACGGTGGTAAATAGCAGGTGTCTAAGGAAGAATGTAAAGGGACATGCACATAGTGATACTTCTTTTGGAATTCTTGACCAGCCTTTAGCACTTTTTTTGTCAAAGGTCTTCCTTTAGCAAAATTGGATTTTTTCCATGAACAGTCTTATACTGACTTTTCTTTCATTAATTTGTCTATTTACTTTTTTAACTTCTGTACTTTAAGTGGCAGGAAGTTCTGCAACCTGGCTTTCTGTAGAAAAAGTATCTCCAAGTATTCATTCTGAATCTGCCACTATTTGATGTCCTTTAGTTATTTTGCAAGAAGCACAAGTGAATAGATTAATCATTGCTGCATCACATTCTCCAATCCACTTCTGATTTTAAAAGCTTCTATTGCAAAGAAGTGCAGTTGACTCTTTCATACTGAACTATTTTGCTTTGTTTAATCATTCTTCATTTAGAAATATTTCTCTACCTTTGACTTCCATAATTTTTTCTCTCTACATACTTATCTGTTCATCCCCATCATCATTGTTATTTGTATCTGAATAAATCTGATAGTTCTATGGTCATGTTCATAAACGCAAATATTAATACTGTCCTACAATCGTCTTGGTATTAGCACATAGGAAATAATTACATCCAAGCAATAAAATTGTTTTCATTTGATTTTTAAACTCTTTTATTACAAAATAATGATTTTTGTTAGACTTTACGATTTTATAAAGTGTTATCATAATATCTAACTTAGTCGTGAAATTGGCAGCTTTTTTATGTACTTCTTTACAACATCAAAAGGAAAGACATAGGAATAACCTCATGCAATGCACTGAAAATCTGTTCAACCAGAGAAGTGCCTTATGCTCTTAACATAATTTTAATCTAAGGAATTATTCAATGGGTCCTGAAATAACTCCTTTTAGAAAAGGATCAGCTATTTCCAAAATACTGTCTCATAAGGATTTCCTTTCACCTACAGCACGGTGTATGTTTAACCTGATTTTTGAAACCATATATTCCACTTTGTTATGACTCACTGAAATAATGTGTGGCTTCTGAGGCAATGAATGTCATAATGCAGATAGTTTGCAATTTTTTTAAATTGATGAGCATCTTGGTTTCAGCTGGGATGGAGTAAATTTTCTTTCTAGTAGTTGCTGTGTTTTGGATTTAGTGTGAGAATAACGTTGATAATACATGTTTTAGTTGTTGCTAAGTAATGTTTACATTAGTCAAAGTCTTTTTCAGCTTCCCACAGAAGCTGAGAGGGAGCATAAACAGGACAAGCTGGCCAAAGGAGTATTCCATACCATAGACGTGATGCTCATTATGTAAATGGGGGTTGGTCAGGAGACAGGAATCCCCAATTGCTGCCCAGGATGGGCTGGGCAACCGATTATCTCAACCCATGAGGTTTTTTCCCTGTCCTCTTCTCCCTCCTCTCCCTACCCTACTGGCGGGGTGGTGGGGAGTAAGCGAGTGGCTGCATGATCCTAGTTGCTGGCTGGATTAAACCACGACAATAAGTTACAAAATGCAAATCTTACCTGTTGCGCATCTTCCCATTTCTCTTTGTTTTCTTCATCTAAGAGGTTACTAATGATTTGGAAAAAGTTCTGAAAAATCAATTAAATAAAAGACAAAGTAAAATGACTTTTTAAAAAGTTACATTTGCCTCTGTCCTTTTAGTAATTTCAACTGAAAAGGAATAATTCACTTCTGTTTCTTTCATCTTAAACTGTTAATTTCTTTATCTGATTCTCCTATTCATTTAACTGTAAGGGAAAAAGAAAATCCACAAAAAAAAACCAAACCCAACAACCAAAACAAATAAAAGCCAGGGCATTTAGCTATTAAATCAAAAGTTTTAAAAATCACTTTCGTCCAAGTGTTTGTGGAGAACTTTCCTTTCTAATGTTGTCTTCTGTCTCTACCAGTTTGTATTCCCAATTTTTTCATCTTTAAAAGCTAAGAATCTGAGCTGTCTGTTTTTCTCAGCTCTGTATCACTTTTTGTGCAGAATGTCAGTTTTGCCTACAGCCTGCCAATTATAATTTATCTGTTCTTTCATAAAAGAAACATGCAGTTTCCACTGACCTTAGCTGAAGAGTGCAATTAAGATCCTCGCAAGTTCTACAGTCTTTAAGTGGAATACCAATCATAGGACCCTACTGGAACTTGGTTTAATGGTCACCTGCACTTACTTTTTATCCATTTTAGGGGGATAAATAGGGCTTAAGTAAAGTCTAAGTAAGAAGTAACTTTAACTCACTATTAATGAAAATGCAAAGCCTTCTACTGCACAGTGACTGAAATTAGAGCAGAAATATCTTCCAGTCTTAGTGTGCTATGGATACTGTGGTTGTGCTTGAAAAGGCATTAATTTCAAAATATAAGATATCACAGACACTTTTAATGTCTCAAAACCATGCAAGTAAAACATTGTAGGATACAAAATTGAATACAACTTGTGAAGACTATTTTACTGGAAAACTATTTTTACATAAAGACATTTTTGCCAGTTTAAGCTAGTCCTAACACTAGCTATTTTACAAGCAAGAGGATTCATCTTTGTCTCATCATTAGGAAGTTAATTATGCTAACCATAAAATCTACACAGATAAAAGTTGCTTTAGCTTGGCAAATTTATTATAGAGGTGACTGACACTTCCGTGAACTTGGGCAAAATAATCCTGTATATTAATGAGGGCACAATTCTTCACTCAATGAAGTCATCAGCAAAATATCCGTAAGTTTCACTAACACAGAACCTCATGAAAAGAAAGGAAATGGCTCAGTGAGCTCCTGTGAAAATCACAAGTATGCATTGGGACGGGATGATGGGGATTAAAGACAGGACATAAAAGAAAAATCTTCTCATGGTTTCATCCAATTTGCAGTGATACAGAAGGGAAATTTCCAGTCAAGCTGAAGATAAGAAGAGGAAAATGTAGCTACATATTGCTTATATACCAAGCATACATTTCATCTTTTTCAGGTATTCAGTAGCAAAATAAAACATACTGAAAAGTGTTACTTTGGCAAATCATAATTGTGTAAATGCAACTTCAGCTAGGAAAAATGTACAGCTTTATTGGTTCCCCAAGTAAAATAAGCTATACTGGCCAAAGCAGTTTCATGGCAATATAACCACATCTACTCTAGGACATGATGATTTTGGCAAAGAGTTCTACTAGGTAGAGTCAGACATAGGGGGATTTTGCCTGAGGAAAACACTTTTCAAAGCATAATAGTTCTGCACTTTTCCAGTGTAATACCATGGAGATGCAGTGGACAGAAATTTTCGCGAACTTTAACTTGCCAGGGTGCCAGCAGCAGCCTGGCTGCAGCAGCATGGAGCTTAGTGTGGGATAAATTACCATACTAACGGGGTGGTTCAAAGCTAGTTTTCCATTACATTGCAGGCAGTGATTGCCCTGCAGAAAAAGTCTAAGCCTTAATTGCAAAAGTATCCATGTCCATGTAATGAGATGTAGCTGAGAGTAGCTTAGATTGCCTGAAAAACACTCAGGAGGTATAAATGTTTCTTGCAGATGAGAAATTACATGATTTTTCTAATAATGTTATGTGTTCATTAGATTTTATGTTTATTTTAGTTACATTAAAGCATTAAGCATTAAAATAACCAATATTTAATAGAGATATATGTGAAAAAGCTTATAAATAATCCTAGACTCAAGCAAAAACAAAGGATGAGCAATAACTGATTTAGTATATACTTTGTACTTGTCAGTAAGCCATAAATGATGTATATGAACATAGTGACAAGAATATCTTGCTTGTTGAGATCTTTTTTTCCTCTGTTTCTATCCCTGATGTCATATTTATGGTGGTAGTGGACGCTGAGATGTATGAAGATTTTTCAGCCATCAATACTGTTGCTTTGTGAATTAAACAGAGAGATTAAATGGCTTTGCTGCTTCAGTAATGAATAGATATGAGGCACAATCCAGAAATGTGACAGAATAGGGGTTAAAAAGTCTTTCACCCACTTTCACTATTCTCTTGCTCACTGCATTAATGCTGCAAGAAACAACATTGCCCTTCAGTAAAATGACTGACAGGTATGAAGGCTAAATTTCAGAAGCTTTATGGATGCGATCTGATGGTGTTACTGCAGTACACACTGGACGTCCTTGTAGAATCAATCTCGTTCCTTTCACCTTAGGGCTTACTGAACTGACCACTATAGAAAATGTTGTGAGAGACAGAGCTAAATTTTGAAGTCCTTTATTTTTGCCCAAGCTTTTCTGAGGATAATGCCCGTTACAGTCAGGAATGGACAATTATATTTTCCTAATTTAATTTCCTTCCTTTCACTCTTTTTATTCTGTAGTACAATGGCTGCAGTTCTCTGTTTCAGTCCAAGTTCTTTGACCCTCTCTGCAGGAATAAAGCTGTCATAAATCCTTTTATACAGCTAGAGAAGAATTCCCCCCAGCAGGAATTAATGGATAGCCTTAAGTCCCCTCCACTTTGGACTTCAGCATAGGGAGTGTGTGCGTGTGGGAGGGGGAAGGTGGGGCAAAAAAAGCATTGGGAGATCCTGTTAATCTCTGACTGACAGCAATGGTCCCTGTGGCTAATACAAATGGGATTATACTGCTCTGACTTCTTTGGGGAGAAACCTTGTTTCCTGTTGGTCACTGGATCAGGGGACTGTACAACTCATCCTGTCCTGAAAGGCAGTTCCTTTCCTGCCATCCTGTCCTTAGAAAGTAGTTAAAGCACTCTTAGACCAGTTTTGGAAAGTGACACGAAATGTTGCTTACATTATGCTTAGTTAAAATTTTAATTATATTCCAGGTAGCATCCTTCTTACACAAGTAATAGCACAGTGTTCATCCCATAGCCTCAGTGTATTTTCAAGTAATTCCCATATTAAGAGAAAGACCTTGCTTGTAGAATAATTGCATGACTCTTGCTTTCTGCTCTTGCTGCTACTGTACTGCTGTTTTCAGTCACTGATGCAGGATACCTTCCATATTGCTCAACTGCCTCAAAGTTATTTTTCTTCCTGACACTATATATGCAATGTATACATAAATATTATTGCAAAACAGGTTAGAATATGCAAAAAACCACCCCTAGTCGTATAATAAATAAACTGGCACTAGACATGCAAGTATATCAGGTAGCAGCATCTTCATTTTGAGTAAATAGTGGGAAATTTTAAAATTCGATCTCACTTTTCTATTCATTCATTGTGTTATGGAGTCTCAGAATCACATATTTTGTACTATTCCTGAATAATAAAACTGGATATAAGCCAAAGATTGTAGACAGTAGAGGAGCTATGCAGATAGATGGAATGTATAAGAAACAAATGTACTCTGACATACATACTTTTCCTTTCTCAGTTTTAATGGAGCTGGAAATGTTGATTTTGTATGGACCTTTAAAAATACTATTACCCATAATTCATATTCTACTTTTCTGTCAGTAGGTGAAAAGATAAATTATGACTTTCAGGGATTTTAAACTTCACTCATGTTTTCCCAAGAATTCCTTTAAAACAAAACCCCAACACCTAAGAAATTCTACTCTTTATCTAGTGCAAAAAACCAGATTGGAATTAGAACAGAACACAGAGGTTCCTCAGAAAGAAGAATATTGGTATTTTTGTGCAAATGAATTTCATTTTCACCTTTTTATCACTTACTTCAATGATGAGCTAGAAAGTATGGAAGTATGTCATAGCGAAAATAAAAATTAAATACACTCCTCCAAAGTATGGTACGGTGTGACATTTGTTTACATATGGGAAAATCTCAGCTTCTCCAAAATCGACAGTAAAATTTAAAGTGATGTTACTGAGCCAGGATTTCATTTTATATCATCATAAGACAGTAACAGGAACATTGCTTAATACATGCCCTGTGCAAAATATATATATGTTTCATTCTGAATTCGCATATTTTCCTGAACACTACGCATTGGTTTTGGGATTTTATCTTAGCTTGCAATTTGTTAAACTATTTTTGTGGAGTTTCTGTGCCTCTTTTTTAGTGGGTTTTAAGAGAGCTGTTTCTTTGTTTTGAGAAATCTTTTGTTATTTACTTCAAAATATGGTTTACCAATTTTTGCCTTTTCTCATTTATTCACTTCAAAATGATTAATCAAAATTATTAAAATAGTACTAATCGTTTTGCCAAGTTCTGCCAGAATACTATGACATATTTTGGAAACAAGTCTACATTGCTTAAAGGAACAGAACCTCTGGCACTGTCATTAGCGGGAAAAGAATAAAATTCTCTCTAATGTATGTAAACTGCAAATGACCTGATCTGTTAAGCCCATGAACAAAATCACTTGTGCCAAGCAGTTTCTCAAGGCTGGTTCTACTACAGATTTCTGTAGTGCCTGTGAACCATGAAGAAGTCACATTGGGCTGTCAGACTCCTGATTGCATTAAAAATTTTCAGCAAATCATCCCCTGTTTAATAGTAAAACTTACTGACAGTAGGAAAAGAAATTGACTCTTACACAATTAAAAAAAAAAAAAAAGGATTTTCCAGCCAAAATACTTTTTGACAAGCGCTGTTCAAAAATATAATTTTCAGCTGGCTACAGGTCAACACAGTAAACGGTTTTATATGGAAATTCATTTTTCTTTGTGCAAAGAAAAACAAGAAAACTGAAAATACAACAGCAAGCTCTTGAAAACTCAACACTGGAAAAGTTGTCTTTTCCAAGACACCTCCATTTATCTGCATGCAGATATTCCAAAGTGTATTTATCATCTATGCTTACCTTTACACAAACAAATACGTACACATGACACACATTAATAGCTTCATTATTAATTTATTAATAATCATGAAGCTCTCTTTTTCATAAATATATAGACATCTGCCTTCTTATTATTCTTTTACTAAGAATACTTTTGTCTACAGTCTTTGAGAAGTGTCTCAAATTCTCAGATACAGATGAAACCAATTTCAAAATGAGTTGTATGCAGCCCATTGTGTAGAAATAATCACTGTGGGCTTATCGCTGGTAGCATTTTAATTCGCCTCTTGCACAAGAAGAGTTAATTTAACTTATGAAATAGAAAATTCATATCAACTGTACTATCCATCAATCCTGTGCAATTTTAATGAGCTTTACTTATTTGGACTGAAGAAGCAATGCCAGAATTACATAACTAAACACTGTGGATAGATTTTTGAACTGAAATGAACTAGAACAAACAACACTAATGAATTGGCTACTGCAAAAAAATATGTCAGTACATCCCTACCAATCAAACCAAACCTTGAAAGAGAAAGATACTGAAAATTTTACAAAGAAAGGATTTTACATTTTTCACTTGCTGCATTGTTTTGGATAGCTGTCTCATTAAATGTAGCTGGGTCTTTTTCTATTTTACACTTTTATCTTAGTTCTATGTGAACAATGTTTATGTCCTTCATTCAGAAGATTTAGTTCCCTCAGTAGGTAAAATAGGAGACAGGCAGTATACTGACATAAACTCCATCACTTGAAACACTGCCCTTACAAAGTTTCACTTACTTGCACGCCATCAGATGCAGGTATGTAACTTGCTCTTTTAAATGTGTCTGTAACATTTCTGAGAATTTCCACAGAAATAAGAAGGTCCCCTGCATAAAAATTTTTCCTCTGAGTTAAATCCAATAGTGTCTTGGTTACTTGAGACATGCCATCACCAGCCAACATCCTCTGTCCCTTGGCAAGGTGCTCTTTAATCTGTACCAGAAGAACAAAATGAGTATCAGAACCTACTTCACTGAGAAAAAAATATGATAAATTCTAAACACAGCCAAAAATATTAAATATTAAAACTATTATAGTATTAAATATTCAAGCCATTATAAAAAGTTCATCCTTTTAAAGAGAAGACAAAATAGTAGACTATGATGACAGAATTATGATGTTTATCAGAGAATCACGGATTTTATACTGAACAATTCTGAAGTTGTCATGTTTCTCTCATTTGCTTCTCTTTAGACATCAGTAATTTTTCAACACCCATGTTCTCATCCAAGTATCTTCATGGTCTGGACTGCATCTACTGCCATGATGTAGCACGGAACTGGTCTTCCTCAGAGGAACAACTGTAAAGGCTGATGGAGAGAACTTTAGAGACATGNTGTTGCCACTTAGTAAGAAACCAAGAGCTCTAAAAGGATTAAATGTCAAGGCAGTTCTTGTTATAATATAGTTTACTATAGGGAAGTATACCCTTCCTTTCTGCCAGCCCAGCTTGGCTAGTCAATACAAGAGTGATGGTTTAGTTGGAAGCTGATTATGGTGCTCTCTGCTGTATCACTAACAATACAAAGGTGCTAACTTTGAACAATCCTGTGTGGTTTTTTAAGAAATGCAAAATTATGAATTTCTCCTATGTATCAGCCAAGAGAGGATACTTTATTGGCAGCACTCCCATTAGATCTGTACAGGGCCACTGATAAAGGTAATCCAAAAGATATTTTCTGGTAGAAGAAACATCCTGATAAGAAGTTGAACTTGTGGATCTGATTAATTCTCAAAGCTGACTCAGCATCCCAGGAAGATGCACAGTGTATCACAAAGGTGTTACAAGGTCAGCCAACACAAAAAAAGAGTGCATGGTTTAAACAACCTTTTTTGAAAATATGAGTATGAATTTATGTATACAAATGCAAGTTCTTCTAATTTGAAGCTAAATTAAAGAAAAGATAAATGACCTGAGACAGACCTCATTCTAAGCAGGAGGGCTGAAGAGAAAATCCTATGCAACTGGCAACCAACATGCTGACACAATATATGTAAACGTACCTTCAATTGCTTTTTAACTTGGCCTTATTACTGACAAAAAGAGGTCAGGGTGACTAGTGTAACATAATTTGGTGGTGAAGTGGAAGGAAGAGTGTAAATATACCCTTTGTCACTTCCAGATCTCCCCAGCCACTTTGTTTGGATATGTGGGGCTTCATTAAAAATAAACAAATAAATACAAGGATAGAATATACAGTAAAAATAGTACAGTGATTACAAGGTTCAAAATCACTTTCATGAAAGCAATTTTAAAAATGCAATTATCCTCTGACATACATGTTCTAAATACTTTTTTTTTTTTCATGCTGTTGGATCATACTTTGGTTATATTCTCAGCCTGTCTTGAGGTTAAACTAGATACACGTAACATGGCTGAGTAATGTGGCTGCGTCAAGTTATGTCTATGGCCTTAAGTCATCTTTGTAGCAGCTGGGGATTATTATGGACCACAACAGGCTTGCCCAATCCCTAGAGATACTTAAGGCTTGGTAGAACACCTGCCCGCTGCTGCATGAACAGGGAATGAATCTATTCTATACCATGAGTAAAGAGGTACAAGCACAATTGTACAATCAAATATTTTCAACAAAAATTTCAGTGAGGAGAACTGAGGCAGTTAATTGATTTTTTTTTTAACAAATATTTCAGCAGAAATACTTGCCTCAGTCTTCATAATACTGTAATAAATAATTAGGAAAGAAGCTTGCTCGCAAAAATCCTTTTGTGCAGTTTCTATTCACTTCAGAAGGAGGTTTTGAAAGTAATCTTGTAGGAAAATAATAGTGGGGAAAATGGTTGAAAATGGAAGAAAATTCATTTGAGTAAATTCAGGGATCTGATATTGTACACATAACATTATGAACTACTTTCTTGGGAACAAGCAAAAGCAAACATGAACTTGATTTGTGATTTTTCCTGAGAAATATTGCCATTTGCCTCATCTGCTCACACACTTTTTTTTTTTGGTAACAAATTAAAAGAGCATCAGCTAGCACAGTAACATAGAATAGTAGAACTTTTGCTGGAACTCATCCAGCTGGTCATTGACCCCAGAGCGCACTTCCAGATTTTGAGGATTAACAATGTTCAGTGTGTCTTTAATCAAGCCAAAAGACATACAACATAAAAGACTTTCCACAAAGCTGAACTCCCGAATCTAACACGTGTCTCAGGATGTACTGTGGGAAAGGCATCACACAACTTGAAGGCAGAGCATAAGAGAGAACAAAGAGGTTCTTTTAATTCCAATAACCACAGCAAAATGGTCAGTCCTCATAAAAACTCTACTGTACTCTTATGCTTGTATAAAACACTGGTAGAAAAGCTGCTGAACTATTTAGTAATTTTATATTGGATTATTATGCTTCCTTTTGCTCCTTCTGTATGTTCATCCCCCCATTATGTTTTTGCATGCTCTTGCTAGACTTCAAAATCACATTTTAAAGATGGCAGGGACCAATTTGATGTTGGTTTTGGACCACACATAGCACACAGAAGTCTTAGTCTCCACTGCTTTTGGAATGCAAATAATAAATTAAAATGCTGCCAGTTTTGATTGGTTCTTAGGCTTTTGAGCAAGTAAAGCTCCATTTTCAAGGAAGAAATTTACAGATCTCTAGTAGCAGAAGTGGGAGCTGTGGTATACCCTACAGTGCTTTCAGCAAGACATTTTGATTGCTTTTGGACACACTGATAAATAAGGTCTAGCAAGTGCCCACAATACCACAGCACTACATTATTGCACTTATTTCACAAGTAGCCGGAGTTGTGGTGCAGGTGGTTTAAACTACCTCAGAATTATTAGCTCTTAAAATTACAGCTCAATTTGGAACTTTTTTTTTTTTAAAAAATGGCATATCCAGATAGCTCAGCTTCCCAGCACAAGTATCCTTCCTCCCTTGAGCCACACCACTCCTACACAGCTTGGTAGGCACCTTCTCTTCACCCTCTCAAGCTCCTGTGAAAGACTGGAACTTTAAAATAATAGTCTCAAAGCTTGCTTAAGCTTCTGCAAATCGACGGCAGGCTTGCAGGCCAAGAAGAAGCATTCTTGTATCTATTTATCTCCTTCTGCAGACCATCCTCTTGCTTGCCAGTCTCCACCCAAGACTGCCATCAGCTGCAGAGAGTGTGTTGCTCCCTCCAGCTGGAAAGGGTGTAGGACTCTGGCTGTCAGAGTGGCCAAAGCTGCCCAGCCCCAGGGCCCACCTGAGCCTGTGGTGTTAACTCCAAAATTGCTGAAGCACAATGACTGTGCCAAGCACTGCCCAAACAGCAAGGGGGCAGGAAAAGCTTATATGGCAACCGTGTAAAATGACAATGAGCTGGGCTAAAAGCCGCTGTCATGCTGATTGGTCAAGCTATGGACGAATGCGGGCTACCTGGACTCTAACAGGCGCAGCAACCCACCACAATTTGGGAATCCGGACCAACACCATCATCACCCACAGACCATCAGGATGCTGCTGAACTTCTGGAAGACTGCTGAGATGTTGTCAGGCCTGTGGTGGTGACTATACCCTTGCTACGCTCTGTAATACTGCTTCTCTTTTCTGCCTTCCCTCTACTTCTGCCTTTACTCAGAGACTTTTGCTGGGGAATAACAACAAACCAGCAGTGAGCGGCATCTGACCTTGTCTGTGTCTTAATTTCACTCTTGGAATAACTGCGAACCTATCCCAGGCCTCATTTAGCTAGACCGGGATGTAACAGCTCCGACCCAGAAGTGCCTTTCCTTCATCCTTAGCTATTCCCCCAGGCCCACACTGCCTGGAGTTAGAGGAGCAGCATACCCTTAGAAGTAGCACAACAAACAGAAGGTCGCAATGTGTGCTAACTGAGGGAAGTGGGTGAAAATTAGAGTTAATCAGTAGAAAGTCTGGATGGCAGGCCAGCAAGCCACGTGCAGGACAGAGTAAGAATTAGCAGCCTCTTTATTTTCAGTTTATTAGATACTGTATTTTCTTGAAAGATAGCCTACAGCTCCTAAACACAATGTTACAATCACAGGCCATTCACTCAGTTGATATAAACTGGTGAAACTATTAAAGGCAATGAAGATGTCCAGATTAGTATAAGTTGAAGGTAGTGGAATACTTGCACAGCTACCACAAGAATCTTTCAGTGTGAAAATACAGAATATTTCCAACAGTAGTTAGTATAATGTCCTTCTCACCATACTGCTTATTTTCTATGCTATGGTCAGTGTGATACTATGCACTGTCCAAGAATGCTATTTTGGTCATCACTCTAGGTCCTTGTAGTTTTCTGTGAAGGTCATTTTTTAGTGGTCTTACAGGCAGGCTCATTAAAAATAAAGTTTATGAGCCGAGAGATAGTGAAATGAAGCAGCTGTTAAAGTGATACTTCAGTTGTCAGCCCAACCTCTAGCCGCCTGCACTCTATGGCTGCATGCTTGAAAAATTACTGAAATGTTTAACTGGACTTTGACTCAGGGTCCAACTACCTTTGTCCCTCAATTTATCAGAAAGTATGATATAATAAAAAAGTCTCTTTACAAAGTCAGAACTCCTAGGCCTTTGGCATTGGAGTACAAATTTATTACTGCATAATAATTATCGCAAACTTTGCAGCTAGACATGGCTTAAAAGGACAGAAAACAATGAACCCTCAAGAAACCTATAAAAGATTGAAAAGAATGATTAATTTGAAGAGTAACTACACCATCATCCTTTTTTTCCATTATTTTTTAGGATGATGTTGGATTCATGGCTAGATATTACTAACAATGCCATTAATTCATTTTATGGTAGTGAAGACTATAAGAATACGAATTATAGCCCTTAAAAGAAGTGAGGAAAGATAGTTTGAAATAAAAATATATTCTGAAATTGCTCACAATCTGCAAATCTCTTTGCTTTGCCCCTCCGCAACCCAACACCAATATTTTATAAAATATATTTCATGATGCTCTTAAGATGCCAAACAGGAAGGAATATTCACATCACCTACAATAGCCACTTGAATTACACAACTGAACTAGAAACCTAAAAGATCTTGAGAGTGTTGGTTCTTCTAGAGAACAATCCAGAGCACCTGAAATCTTATTCTGAATGCTCTGAATCGCATTACCTGACCTGAGTGGCTTCTAATCTTGAAGCTGGAATTGGTAATACCCCCTCAATAATTATTAATTAATGATTTTGCATTAACCCTACTCTTATAATTACCAGCATTGAGGTCCAGAAAGGTTGGAATGAAAATGCTGAAGTCCGTGTGCTTAAAGTTGGACACATAAATTAAAAAGGCAGAAAATAAATTTCTGGCAGCTGAAATATTCCCATAGCTATAATCCTGCACTGAACAGGACTCATGCAGCATGCTGATGTTTAACTTATAATGTCATGTCATTGTGAGAAAGCTCTTCCTTTCAGATTTGAGAAAAACTTCATTACATGCTGTTTTTTCTGATTATCATCAGACAGTCCTTTAACTACTTTAGTGAGAATCTAGAAGTTTCATTTACTTTCCTTTAATATAATTAATCATTTACAATTCATTTGTTTATTTTCAGGTTGTTGCAGTGTTCAAGAATATTATTTCATCCATCTTTTAAAAGAAACAGAGTAGGATACAGCTATGCATCTTCAGGTATGCATCTGAATATTTATAACCTAATGACGTATAAGAGTGTTTTTCGTTTTCTATATATTCAATATTTCATGGAGCAGATTGCTAAAGCAATACAAAATAATTTTCCACTTTGTCCTCAGTGAAATTAGTTAGTAGTCTCAATCTAGATCATGATAACATACTAATAAATAAACAGTTCCTGCAGGGAGGAAGGAAATAATATATTCCCTTTGTCTCTAATAGAAAAGGGAAAAAAATAATTAGTATACATTGTGTCAAGGAAGATTAAGGATACTTATTATGGAAAACTTTTCAACTGTGAAGGAAATACTGTACCATAGTTTACCTGTAGAGACTATGCAGTCTTCCATATTGGAGGCCTTAATAACAGTCAAGAAAAACAAAATGCTGGAATACCACAAGTATAGCTGATTCTGATGGGACAAGAAGTTTGGGCTGGATGATCTCATTAATTTACTTTCAGTTGTATAATTCTGTAACAGGTCCCTACAAATATTCTGAAACCAAACAAATGCCTCCTATAATTTACCCCAACGAGAAACACTGGAGTTTAAGGAGTGCCCTGAAACTGAAATTTTACCTTCCTGCACTTATCCACTGTCACGGTGTGCAATCTGCTGCACCAGGTTCCTGCAGATACTGTGCCTCAGTCCACCTCTGTGCACTCACTGCAACCCTGCGCTTGAAGGACCTTATTCTAAATTTATATTGATGAAAAGAAGAATGAGGATTGTTTCACTGTATACAATTATCCCACATCTAAATTTTCTTAGGCAAAATAGTCTTCAAACCAGTGATTTATTTTTAGAGAAAAGGAGCCAGTTCTAGACATTCATCTCAAGCAAACTGAATCTCTGCACAGATGCCTGAGAAATTGTATGTGCCCTTCTATATGTGATGAGGTGTATCGGAGAATCTTTGAAAGAAATCATCTAGTATCTGTGCAAGTCTGGTTTTAGAAGAAGGATGTGAACAGTTTGGAGGGATCCTTGGTTCTTTCGGTACCCTTTTTCTCTACTGTCTTTCACAAGAAGACTGCTATTATTTTGCT
>VXBO01012366.1:68005-96378 GCA_013400135.1 Rhinoptilus africanus
TATAAAGATCAATATTCTCACTTATTCTAGTCCTTGAGATATAACCACCAAATAGGTGAAAGTGAAAGTAATTATAAAGGTTCAGTATTTTGATTTCTTCATGGATTCAACAAAATATCTTAGTAGATAATTTGAATAGATAAGACTGCTCCTCTTCCTCACTAGAGCAACAAATGGCTCTAGAGATGAGAAATGAATAATCATTAAACAGATCACTTCCTTTGGGGTTGTTTCTTTTTTTTTTTTTTTTCCTCCTTATACTTATCACTGTGTTTGTTGACCAGGTTCCTATTATTCTTTTATTAAGTACTACTATTAAATGCTCCAGTTATCTGTGATTAAATCCTGCTGACATTGGCATGCTGTGTGAGAGATCTTGTTCTTGTTATTGTTGTTTCCTTTTTTAACCAGAGGGCATGCCTTCAAGATTTGTGTTATCTGTGTATAATGCAACATGACAAGAGCAAGAGTTGAGAGGAAAAAGAGAATGATGACTCTGTGAGGGCTGTTTTCATTCTACAACAGATGTAACATTGCTTCAGGTAAAGTTTCCTGGCTCCCCATACTGACTGAATGGCTGAGGCTGGGGGTCACAAAGGGACATACTACGAATTAGTTGTCTTTCTTTTTCTATAGTACATGGTCATCCTGCTAAGTATGTGTCCCTAAAACATAAAGCTCTGATTAACTTCTTCAATTTATATGTTTATTTGATTTAACCAATTTCTATATTTTTTTGATTTTATGTTTCTATATAGTCATTCCAATGACAATTGTTTCTGTTTGCGGGACGAACCAGAATCGTTTCTTCAAGGAAATTAGCATTACTGGGGAACCCAAATTTCTGCATGGGAGTACTGCATTAAGTAACAGGCAAGCAAAAAATCCTTTGTGCCACACATACTTAACGTATCTAAGCTTAAACATGGTGGGGGAACGCAACAAACGAAGTTGTGGACAAAAAAGTAGGGGAATGACTGTTAGGGTAAGATGCTGTGACCACTGTTTTGTACATAGCTGCCTAGCCAAATTCCTGCAGTCATTCTGCAGCTGTGTGAGAGTGAAAGCTCCTGCAGTTCTGGTAGATTTTAGGGGAAAATTACATGAATTCTTTATTTACTGAGTTCCTAAATGGCCTTCATCTCTTGTTTTCCCTCTGGCCATACCCTAGTGGAGTTCACCTGTTGGCTGCAGTGTTGGTTGGTTTGGAATACCAATGTGATCAGGGAAAACTCAGCTGCTCACTGCCGCAGCAGACACAGCAGCAGCAGCAGAAACCACAGGAGCACATTTCGTTTAACACACAGATTAGTCTTTGGTAAACCAGACATGGAAAAACTATTATAGATGCTGAGATGATAGCAGGACTTTACTTTGAATTTAACAAGTGTGATTGCTTGGCTATTAAAAAGCAGATATTCAAAAGCAGAAAGAAAGAAAAGCAACTTATCCAGTTGAATTAAGTTGTGATATGCTTATGCAGAATAGCAGGTAAACGTTTTCTGCCACTGTATAGCATCTCTAAAATTGGAGTGCATGTGCTGTTGATGACATCAAGCACTATAATTTCATGAATGAAGAAGGTACCATAGTAGCTTTAAACACATTTCACTCTTCTCATCGTAAGCCACTCATTTCTGGTGCCTATTGTAATACAGACAGTTATGAAAAAACTAGCCATTCATTTGGGATGGAGCAGTTGGTTTCTAACCAACATATTTCCTATGAGTGGCTTAAGCATTGGATTATTTCCCCTCGTTGACAAAGTGCATATTTATTTACAGAGAGTGAAGCAGATCTGTTAGGAGACTTAGAAAGCCATACTAACTTTATAACATGGTGTTAAAAGCACTCAAAAAACCAAGGCTTCAGTCTGTGCAACGGATTTGGCAGGGCAGAGAAGGCAGACCTTTCTCATAACCAAATGAGTGCCGCCACCATCCAGCAAACAGCAATACTGAAGTCATTAGCTTTTTTCCAAAGTTTTAATCTTCTCCCACGCAGAATAGGAAGATGTTAGTGAGGCAGGTGAAAACTGTTGCCTGCCACAATCTCTTGATCAGTTGCTTTCTGATGAGAGAAAACAGTTTGCCATCCTCCTGTCAAGATACAGAGGTGACAAAACAGACCTGACTCCTGCAGATTCTGGGCTTACAAGAGAGGCAAGGCAAGGAAAGCAGACCATTTATTGATCTAACTCCCCTGCATATCACAGGATGTGAAGGTGAAGATGAAGAGCTGGCATATACCAGCGTAAGGATAGAACCAAGAAGAAGAAAGATGTTGTTATTGAGGCCTGTCAATTCAAATCTACAAAACTCAGCCTGTCTGCTTTGCTCTGCAGCTATATAAAAAGAAATGAAGCACTAAACTAGGAAAAAAGGAGCAGTAAAATTTTTAGGAGAAAGCCTTGCATTCCCCAGAGTACAGAAGTCATTTCACTGAGGGGGACATGGACAGGCTGATATGCTGCCCTTGTAATATAATTTGGAAAAACAAAATCGTCTCTAATGAGCTGCAGCTGAGCAAATCATTATTCACCTCAGAGTTCTTTTTATCAAATTATATTTTAGCCAAGCACTTGCAAAATTGTGAATAACACTGCTGTGGAAAAAGAGGAAACAAAATTACAGTATAAACTGGAAGCAGCAGAAATGCATTTTTATGGCTATATTATCAGTTTTATATGAAAAGATTCACCTGCAGAAGTTCCCATACTCCTTTGTAAGTGCTAATATCTTGACACCAGTGTGATATTTCATATGCAGATTTTTCCTTCTGAACTCTGAAGAGTTAAGAGGTTTTTTGGTTTTCCAACTTCCCCTTTCTAATAGAAAAGCAGCCCAGTTTGCACAAACACATTTGGTTTAGATGTTATATCACTCAAATTGGCACAAATTAGTACCTTATTTTTATAGAAGTGACTCAATGTAGAATTTCATCATCCAGGTCTACATAGGTTTAGAAAATGAGCTGTACTAGTACAGTTTTTCGGATAATATTGGAGATGACCTTCAGAAACAAAGTGTCTTGATGACAGGCTTTGGTCTTCCTCATTATTTATGAGCATAGTACAAATCTCTTCCAAACTAGAGTGTCCAAAAGATATTCAGAGGAAGTCTCACTTTAGGCAAAAGGGATATTCCAGTATGCGGTGAGTCGGTGATATATTACCTGTATTTTTTAACAGATTCTTCACAAAATTATCTTTATTTCTGATTCAATAAATCCTACCACTTAGAATGCATGCATAGCAGAGAAGAAAATAGAAATAGCCCTATATATTCCATTTTTTTCTCCATTTACAAAAAATCAGTTTCTAATACTCTGTGGTAAGATCTTATTCATTTATGGTTTTCATTAAAAAGGGTCATACAGGCTTCAGATATTCATTTCATAAATAACTCATAAGATAGGAAAACTCATTGCTTTTCCATACCAAACTATTTTAATGCTATTTTCATTTTCTGTATTAGTTCTAATTCAAGTCTTCTGTTTCTTGATTGTTTGTTATTTTTATTTTTTGGGTGACTGGAGGAGGGGGTGAGAGGTTTCTTAGTTTTGGTTTGGGGTTTTTGTTTGGTTTTGTTTGTTTAGTTTGGTTTTTTTTTTTTTCTAATTTAGGTGGCTATCATCCATAGAATGGATTAAGAATACATGAAGAAGTCTTTAGCTATGCCTCTCAGAAGCAGTTCTTCATACAAAGGATGATGTACGATATTCCTAATGCTGGGGTCTTATCAAATTTGATAGGCTTCAAGGGAGAATAAAAATGAAATAAAATGAGGTAGGCTTGTGGGCTTCTAATCACTGATTCTATTCTTGGTCTTGCAGTCACTCACATCCGATACAAATAGTTGAATTTCTTATTTTCTGGAAAGATTTTACCCTGTTTATCCAAATGAATGAAGTAAAAAAAAAAATAAAATAATCGAAGTATCAAAGCAGAGTATGAAATTTCTCAGCAGATCCAACCCATTTGAGGTGTGCTGGTTGAAACTTGCAAGAACATGAGAACTGAAAATTGAAAAAAAAAAAAGTCTTCAAGAATGCGTTCTCCATTGAATTACTTTTTACAGTGAAGACTAGATAGCCATCTTCCTATGAGACATATTCTAGTTCAAGGAAAGGTTATGCAGGAAGTCATGATAATTAATCATGACAATCCCTTTACAGACTTAACATCTTAAAGGGATAAAGCAATAAAGACCAAACCAGAAGTTAGATATCACCTTATATACTAAACAATTGTTGTAGCAAGAATAATTAATAGCTTACTAACATACACTTGAAATCCTAGAAATGAAACAAATGCAAAAGACTAAATTTGGTTTCTTCTGTCTCAAAGTATCAATTACATAGCCCAGTTGACTTGATTGTGGCTGCCAAAATACATACGTGCAGTATGTATTTTGTTTTAATGTATTCGTTCCTCAAGATACAGTTTGCAATCTCTCATGGTGATGCTGAACTTAACTTTAGAGTGTATTCAGTCAGTGGAGTTGTGTGATGTCTGATCTACTTATAAAATTTCAGGTATACAGAATAATACGTTGGAGTATTTTGGAGATATCCGTCTTTTATGAAAATGTATCTTGGAAAACACTAGTCCAAATAAACATTTTTAGATAAAATAATTGGCAGATGATTTTCTGCTTCCAGATCAAAAGAAGACAATAAGCAATAAGGAGAATACTTCCTTATTTATACAGTTTAAGTTTGGGTCATTATATCATCATCTAGTCTGGATTTCCATATATAACAGTCCATTGAGCTACCAACAGATAGTCTTTAAAGTGATTAAAATATGCTAGTTAGATGACAGGACTTCAGTTTTCAGAAAATTAAACTATTTGCCAAAGCTAAAAAGAGAGAATAAGCTTTAACAAGGTCCATAACTTCTGCTGTAGCACTAATTGATTTGGTAATATTGTCCAAAAATCCAAACCATGTCTATCCGACAGCGGGGAAAACACCTCCAAATTATGAGAATATAATCTGGAATTAGAGAAAGCAGGGACATTCCTCCCTATTAACTGAAATCTGGTGACAAGAACTATCCAGAAGGAACTGAAGAAAGGATACCCCCTGCCACTAGTTCTTATTCAACCTTATGACTTTACTTCATCTCCATCCACAATAAAATAGCTACTTGGCAGACTTTCTTTGCTGTGACCTTCTCTTTATCAAGAACAAGTTTAACAAGTTGTGCATCGTTGGGCAAAATACTCCTTCTTAGCTGCAAAGATGACTGGTAACGGTCCTGAAACACCATGCTTGACTAAGAGCATTTTCTTAGTGTAATGCTGCAGGTACTGCAAACACACTAGGGCAATACAAGAAATCCAGAACAAAACCTGGTATCTGTGATATTTCGTCTATTCAAGTTGTTGCTTGATCCCTGAGGTCATGAATCCAGAAGGCAAAGCACACCTATTAACTGGTTTGCATTTTCCACTTATAGTGCTTTAATAAGAATAATCCTAATGAGGTTCTTTAAGTGTTGTTATTAGAGCTAACCAAATAATTTCCCAAGGGTTTATTTCATTATTTTGGCATTTTTGTCCCTTAATTTGTTCAGTGAATAATTTTTCATATTAGTCAACCAGCTGTATAAGCTGGGCAAACAGTATTTGTTGAATTCATTTGATGACTGATTTGTACCAAATGTTGGATAAATTATTCATGACTAATTGGTTCCATTATTCAAAGAGATCTAATTATCAACCCTAGTGTTTGAAAGGGACCTGTATTCCATAGTGCACAAGTTAAAACAAACTAACGAAAGTACAGACTGTACACTAGTGGCATAGCTGAAGTGCATCATCCTCTTAACTGCTTTTACTCAGGCTCCTACACATGAATCCTGTAGTGCACTGTGCCCTCAAAAGATGCAAGCGGACTGCCAATCTCCACTCCACAAGCCAAACCATTCCCCTTTACTGATTCATCATGTTCCAGTGCGTAGTCTCTTCAAAGGCCCTGTAGTTATTATATTTTTACAATGCCAGAGATTTTCTGTGCTGTCATATGGAGAGGTATGAACATTAAGAAGGAACAGCGGCTAGGCACTAATTCAGAAGACCAGAGATAAATTTCCTGCTTAATTGGCCTCCCTCAGTTCCCTATCAACAAAAAATGGAGATGTAGTAGAGCCTGATCTCCAGTGTACGTTGAGGAGATATATTAATGAAAGACTGTGAATTACTCTGAAACTGTTGTAATAGAATATTAAGTACAATATTGATATATGTATCAAAAAGTGGTTCATGTATCTAGACAATTCCATTTAACCAGTGGAAAACCTTGCTTTCTTCTGAGGTGCCAGTGCCCTGCATCTGAACTGACAGTCCATGCCTGTCCTGACTAGAGACAGTAATTCTGCCTGTCACATTCTGCAAGTAGCTGGAAAGAGAGCTAAATTAATCACAGTGCTGAGGGTTATGAGCAAAGTATATTAGCTATAGCATTATGAGTGTATTTTTAACTTTATTTACTCTTCACCTTTTGCAAGTAGACTTCCAAATGGATTTTGAAATGAAAAGACAGTGCCATTTTAGCATGACTTACATAGCTACCATATTGGTCTCCATGTAAGTCTTGAGCCAAGCTGAAGAACATGCAGCAATAACTGGGTTTCTGTTACTTTAATACTGACTATTAAGAGTTGAAATTTGTCCCATGTCACTTCCTCGAGTCACAGGAAAACTATAAAAATACAAGAGGCTTTGTGCATAAGGCAGTGAAGCTACTATAGCTACATACAGTAAGGAAACAGTCTTCAGGGGTCAGTCACCTGTGGTTCTGTGTTAAAATTCTGCACTATATATAGCATAGAATTCTGGCTTTATGTGGCCATCTGCTGAAAACCTATGCTAACGTTTTTAGGAAAAGATTATCTTTATGAACAAAGTAAAAATCATACTGCTATTAGAGTGGAATTCTATGAATTAGCTTTTCAGGATCTCTGCTTTGTGTGTTCTGGAGTCATGAGAGTCATAGAATCACAGAATCATAGAACGGGTGAGATTGGAAGGGACTCCCTGGAGTTGATTTAGTTTAAAACCCCAGCTCAACAAGGGTCATCTAGAACAGGTTGGCCAGGACCACGTCCAGATGGCTTTTGAATGTCTCCAGGGATGGAGACTCCACAAACTCCCTGGTCAATCTCTGCCAGTGCTCAGTCACTCTCACAGTGGAAAAGTGTTTCCTGATGTTCAGAGAGGACATCCTGTGTTTCAGTTTGGGCCCATTGCTTCTCATCCTGTCACCGGGCACCATTGAAAAGAGCCTGGCTCTATCTTCCTTTTACTCTCCCTTCTGGTACTTGTAGAAATTGATAAGCTCTCTCAGCCTTCCCTCACAGGAGAGATGCTCCAGTCCCTTAATCATTTTTTTGGTCCTTTGCTGGACTTGGACCAGTAACATCACATCCCTCTTGCACTGGGGAGCCCAGATTTGGACACAGTGCTCCAGGTGTGGCCTCACCGGTGGACACATGCAGCCCTGAATTTCTCTACTCACAGTCCAAGCTACCCAAATGCAAGGTGTTTTTACTACATAAATAGTAAATACAGGTAGATAAAATAGCCATGGAATATTATCTAGCCCTGAGGCCAATGAGCACAGACAGCTTGTACCCCTCAAGCTAAAGCTCTCTTCCGCTCCTCTTTCACAGGAAATAATGGTTTTATTGCCTGCTGTGAATGGTGTCTCTGCCATGTTCTCTAAAGGGTGCTAGGCATCATTTGGGAGAGTGCTCATTGGCATGGTCTTAAATCATGTCAGGGAGTATGACATGATTTACAGTTAGACAGTGTAGATGACTGCAAGGACAGTGTTTAAGCTTGGACAGTCACCCTGTTTAGTTATTTACTAGTATAACTGTAAGCTTCCAGTCCAGAATTTGCATAGCCAGGT
Organism: Rhinoptilus africanus; assembly: GCA_013400135.1. NCBI lineage: Eukaryota > Metazoa > Chordata > Aves > Charadriiformes > Glareolidae > Rhinoptilus > Rhinoptilus africanus. The sequence continues at coordinate 75,926 of VXBO01012366.1, forward strand.
TAGCAGGTTCTGTGGCCAAGGCAGTATTCTCTAGCTCCCATCATATGAAATGCTTTTCTTTAGAGAGTATTTACTTGGGCACAGCACCACGTGAATTCAACTACAAGCCCATGTAAATTCAACTACAAGCCTTCTGGGTTTGTTCTGGATCTTATGCAGCTTGTTTGGAGGGCAAAGAGGCAGGGACCCTTCTGTATTTCTTTAAGTAGGCATGCTTTAATGTATTAAGTATTGTATGCATATCAACTGCTTTAAATCAACTTCAGAAATATCACTTTTGAAGACTATACACCTACTTTTGTTTTACGGATTCCAGGTAAGAAATGAAAGGGATTCAGCTCAGACTCTGATTTTACGGGAACATTCTGAGAACTGAGTGACACCTCTCACTACTTCTGGTCTGAGTTGGTAAAATAACATTATTGGCAAGTTAAGCACACTGTGGCATCTCATAAATGCTTTCATAAGCACACATATTTATTATAGCAACACCGTCTGTCAGCAGCTTCCTTATAAAGCCCTATTTTCAGAGATTTATAGAGCTAACATATGTATCGTGGGGGGACAAGCCTACATTTGCAGGGTGATGACCTTATAGGTCTTTACCTCTATTTTCTATGATTCTTTAAATATGCTGTGTTGTTCATTTTGAGAAGCAGTAAGACGTAAGACAAGTTCATTTTCTTTGCGAACAGCTCCCAAGTGTAAAGGAAATCCACTTTTCTCCTTTAATTTGTATGCATATAAACTAGACTGAATTTTTTTGCAGCAGTAAGATGATGTTTACATGCTTGTGCAATTTTAAAGAAGCTTTAACTATTTTTAAATGTTCTTTGGCAAAAGATTATTTCACAGTGTGGTCTAATCGTATTTGATATTTTGAAAAAGGAAATGTAGAAAAATCTGATCTGGGTTAGAAACACCTTATTTTGTCCAACAATGACCCCTTCCTGCCAGGCAGACTAGCAGCTTTTCAAAAAATATCAGTGTCTCACCAAAAGTTAGCCAGGTAAATCAAACCACTGAATAACAGGAAAGAGCATTTCCCACTGTTTAAGTTGCTTATGAATCACTTCTAGCAATAACATAAAAAGAAAAGGCTGAATATCACTAAAGAATCAGTGGCATGAGGATCAATGCTATGAGTAAATGGTGATATGAAAAGTAAAAAGATAAGAGCAGAGGAACAAAACTCTAAAGGAATGGTCTTCTGTTCAGGCAAGTGAAGATGAATAAATCCTTTAAAATATTTCAAAATCCTTTAAATATATTTCAGAAGTTTGCAATATTTAAATGCAAAAATAGCAAGTAAAAGAGAAGTAATTTGTTTACTTTGAAATATCTCAATGTTTTCAATGACAAATGTGAATTTTTTGTTTTGCAATATGACATTATTAATAATCAAAACTAAAACACAGATTCTAAGCAAATTAAATACAAATGTATAGCTGTCCATGCCCATAAAGTACATTTAGATGTACTATATGCAGCTCTTACAAAAAATTAAAATATTTAAAATATAAAATGCAAAGAGTTACAGCCAACTTACACTGTTTGGGTTTTTTTTTTTTTTTTTCCCCAGCATGAACACTAAAGGAATAGAGCAACATGCAGACAGCTATAAAAAATAGGGATATTTCTCTGTAGTGGGGAAAATTGCTTTGACAATTTATTATGCGTTATTTTAAAAATAATGCTTGCTTTGGCTTACCCTGAAACTGAATCCCAGGCCTCAATTAAGTTGGAACCTAATGAAACAGAAATGCAGCTCAAAGGAATTAATCAAAATCTCTTCTAAGTGAGAAGCCAGATTTGAGGAATGACAGCCAGGCTACCACTTTTCAAGATACCAAATATTTTTAAACGTGACACAGCAGTGTTGCACTTGGTTGAGAGGTTGGGAAGTTACGAAACACACAGCTGTATTAGTGCCCCTCTGCTGAATGACTAATGGATCAGTAGCCTTTGGAAAAGGATGCGGAGTAACAGAAGTGTCCCCCTCCTTCTTCACTGACCTTGGCGTCTGCGGAGTTGTTTGTCTCATATATATATATTCGCACTCCTTTCTCTGGCTGCAATTGCACAGTTGGTTTTATTTTTTCCCCTTCTTAAATACCTTACCACAGAGGTGCTACCACTGTTTCTGATTGGCTCAGCCTTCGCCAGCAGTGGGTCCGTCTTGGAGCCAGCTGGCATTGGCTCTGTTGGACATGGGGGAAGCTTCTAGCAGCTTCTCACAGAAGCCATCCCTGTAGACCCCCGCTACCGAAACCTTGCCATGCAAACTCAGTATGTGCAGGCAAAAACCATTGTCCATGTGAATCTTCAAAGGAGCTCTTCCCACAACAGTATTACCCTGGCTGAATGCTTTGGCCATGGAAATAGAATGTAATCAATATACTTAGCATATAGCATGGTAGTGTATTTATAATGTAATGTATACAATGTGTTAGATATATCCATATAAACCTATTTAGGCAGTAGATAAACGTACAATGCATATGCTTTGCAAAGAAACTTATTGTTAAGCATACTGAAAATACACTCATAATATTTCTTCATCTACAGTTACTTTACTTTTTCCAAGACACTGCAATAGCTATACCCTGTAGTAATTTCCTATTGTTACACTTGAAGCTGAAATTCTGAATTTGATAGCAAAAAGAAATACCATTCCTGACTTCCTAGTGTAAAGTAAAGAACGTAAGGTATTATAAAATTACACAAGTCACTCATTCAGTAAATCTTATTTATTCACATCTCATTTTCTAGTAAACCAAAACATGTATCTTACCTCTTAACCCTACAAAAATTTCACTCACTGGACATGAAAAAAAGGAATCTGATTCATTTTTCCATTTCTACAGTAAGACAAAGCTTCTTTCACTCAAACACCGCCAATATAAAAGACCAGAATAAGATATATGAATATAAATTATACTTTCTTAGGTCTATTTTCCTCCTGGCATTTCTTGTCAGAAATCTGACTTGAGAGTAAATAAGTAAGGATTTTTTCACACCAATGATTAGTAATGAATAAACAGAGCAAGTACTAAAGCTGGCTTTGCACCTACTGAATGCTGCAAGTGTCTGTACTCATTTGATATGCATCTAGCAAAGCTTGGATGTTCCCAGAAGGCCACTCCATGAACACTGAGAGAGCAGCGTCTGCTAGTGGTGCCTGTAAGTCACAAAGAAGACAGAAAATATTTATATAAGTGAGAGCAATTGGAAAGAATGAACCTTATTTAAACTACATTCCATGCTATTTTAAAAGCACACACACAAACAATTTCTTGCAATGATCACCAGTATATCGAGAGTAGTATAAGATTCTGAAACACATTCCAGTGTTCACTTGGTGTGTTTTTAGCAGTCTTTTCTAGATTAAAAAGATTTTTACGTTTTGCTTCATTTTCATCACTTTGCCTGATAGGTCCTGTCAAATGGATTTATTCTCAGCTTTTTCTCTCTGGCTATAATGCATATATATGTGTATACATATATATACACCAGACACATGCATACATGTAAGCTATAAGAGACACAGAATATGTACATGTGTATGCTATATGTATGTATATGCATATGTAAATATGTTGGGTTTACATAGATATATTCACATATATGTACATATACATATATATGCCAGTCTAGTAATGATTATGTCTAGAACACAATGCAAAGATTTCTCCCCTTTTTTATCACCATATATTTCAAGGTAATTCTGTACCTGTGGCATTGAGAGGACATCGATTGAATGCCATGTCCCCAGCTGGGGTCCTTTTCCAAACCATTGACATCAAATAGTCTTCAGGACATATTTCATAAGGCGCTGCCATTTAGAAATGAGAAAACAAATAGAAATTTTAATGTAAACCAGGTATTTTATAACAGAAAAATAAGTCTTCATTCTTGTCCTAATTTTTCCTGAGATTTATATGTTAACATCATTTTGTTTAATTTAAAGAAGGAAGTACACAAATGCAAAAATGCAAAACCTGTAGTTTTTGTAAAATATGGGCTTTGTGATGGTGTTTATTTTATAAAGTCTCTGTCTTTATTTTCTTCAGCAAGCACTCCTTAGTTTGTAGCTGCAGTGTTAATAGGTTTGAATCTTTTCTTGTTGCTCTATTTTGATCAATAACATTAAGCATCTACCAGAAGATGATGACACTTAAAATGTTATAAGCTGTGATGCTTATCTTACACTAAAATTTTTAAAGATTTTTCTAAAACTTAAACTGTATGTGAAAGAATCAGTTCTGAAACCACAACTGAAACATTAAGCGTGCTGAAGGTATCAAATGAGAGCTGTATATTCTGAAAAATCAAAAGCAGGTTATTTCTTTGAAATGTGCTTCAGTACAAGTTGGGAATTAAGCAAGTATAGTCAATAATATGGGACTGAGTGTCTGTAAACCAAAATGGCCTTTTTAGCAGTTATTGCAATACCATTTAAAGGAAAAAAATATTTTCACAATTCTGTAGTAACAACTGCATGGGGAAAAAGAAGCTTCTGCAAATTCTTCATGTTTTATTTTCATATGGTCATGACTTACAGATTCCTTTCATCCTTTGCATTTTTTGCTGTAGATTCTCAGTTTATAATTTTTGAGTTAATTAGGTTAACACAACATACATCTGTCTGAAGTCATCTTAAAACTTAAAGCACTGACAAATGCTAGTTACTGAAATCTAATTCATTCCAAATTCAGCAGAGAAAAGCTATGAGTTGTTTAAAAGTTATATGTATCTCACGAAAATTGTAACCCCGCTATATTACAGCAAAGCGGTTATAAAACAAGAAAAATGAAAAGAGAAGAAATTCTGTCACCATAGCAGATGGAGTGACAAGGCAGAAAGCAATTCAATGATTCACCCATGGTTGCACAGGAAATCTCTAGCAGAGGCAGGAACAGACTACAGATTTTTGCCTAACCCATTGCCTAACCTATAAAACTGCCCTCTTTTGTACTTCAGCTGACACAACACTGTGGTGAGTAAGGGAACTGAGCAGACTTTTGCACAAAGCTGTACCCTCTCTTTATGAGGGACAAAGAATACCTTTCAGGTGGCTCAGTAATACTAATATGAATCATGGTTGGACAGAAAAATTGCTTGCTAAATCTGCCTCACCATCAGCATTCCTGAATCGCAAATCAAGACATTTGGTGCTGCTAAAAAACCAAGAGATCCACTAATGGCAAAACCGAACTAAAGTTATTTATATTCATAATGTAGTATATTAACATTGCTTCAGACATGCCCCAAAAGTGAATGCATCAGGCCAGAGTTAATAATGGGAAAAGCCAGATTTTGATAAACATAAGCCATCTGGGGACATAAGCAAATGTGATTATCATCCCGTTATGACCTTATAAACAAAAGAAATGTTCTGATTTTGGGAGCATAAATTAACAAAATACAGAGGTAATATAATAAATTACATAAATTTGCTAAATCTTAGAGCTCTTTGAGAAGTGTATTTGTCATGCAGCTGTGGCCATTTCAAATGTGGTGCATTCACTAATCAACACTTTAGGTGCCGATTCTCAGAACTAAAACGTTATTTCCTTCCAAATACTGAATGTTAAATATGGGGTTTTTTCTGAAAAGAAATACATACGTGCATATATATGCATATTTATACATCATATTTTCTCTTTTATGTTAGTAAGTCAAAAGTAATTATCAGAGATCTCCCATCTATTTGGAAGGGTACTACTTCTATGCTTTTGAATCACACTTTTCAGAACTCAAAATTACATTTTAACTTTAGCCTACTGTCAGAGATAATACGTGCAGCCTCGTGTTGTGTTCAAAGTAAAGGGCCCAAGACTCAGAGTTATCAGGAAAGAGGTGCGGGAGAAAATGAGAGTTTGTAAGAGGTATCACTTAGCCCAGTCATACAAGTTTTCCTGGTCCCTTGCCAACTTAATGCAGTGCGCCTATGTGCCTTTCAACCCACTGTACCAGTACCTTGGATCAAGGAATGCTGCGCATAAAAAACAAACCAGTTCTTCCTAAAGCTAAAATATATCTGGCAGAGCTTACTAATCAGGCATCCACCCACATTAAAGCATCTGTGAGGCTCCAACCCATGTTGCCCATGGAGACATTACAGTCATGCTGGAGTGGTATCATACCAGAATTTAAAAAGCCTTGCTGGCCCTGCTGGCTCTGCTCAGGACCGGTTCAAGTATTTCTGTAACTATGGTGCGATTAATTCATAACACACCCACAGATATATGTAAGTTAGCTCTACAAAATCATAGAGAATTGCTAAAATTTAGAAGCAAACAGCAAAGACTGAGGTAAAATTGCTAAAATTGGCAAATGAAAAGCAGATATCTCTTTCCCTGACAATGTGATTCAGCAGTATCTTCCCACACAGAGCATGTGCTCTAATTTACCATGTTATACCCCTGTAATGACAGGCCTGAATTCATCCTACCTAAGCACAAACACCCAACAAAGTCAGTGGTCTAGAAGCACAGTCTCCCTCTGACATTACTGGCGAGAGGATGTGCATCTCCAAGAGGCAGTCAACCCACCTAAGATCTGAGGAAGCTGTGTACAACACACAGACAAAACAAGAGACAGGCACAACCTCACAGAGTTTACGATCTACCAGGGCAGCTAAAAAATATGGGAACAGGTAATGAAAGGGTGGCACAAGTTAGCCAATGGCACACAGTACCTCACAAATGGAGCTAGAACTACAGTTCCTCTCTTGAATCCTAATTCAATGCCGCAGGCAAAATTATCTTAAACAAAGGCAGCAGAAAAAAGCTTTTGAACATCTTGTAGAATAGTGTTGTAATCAGAGAGAAAAACATAAGTTTAGTTTTATTATTTAGTTGTTGACAATTACTTGAATCTTCACCCTTCTCATATTCTATCTTATGTAGCTTGTATTGCCTCTGAAGAAAATTTCTACCTTCAGTAGGAAATCTTTGACAGCAGTTGGCCTCTGTTATCTTTTTGTTAACAAACAAGGTGGTCTGTCATTGTTTTCAGTAATATTTTGGTCAATAAAATTCATGTATTACGGTTTCTACCACTGACAACAGGTTCATGAGAAAAACATTGAGGATCGGTTTTGTCTAAAATCTGGGTAAAGGACTTGAACATGTATAAAAATTCTGGTGACAGTCAAATGGTTTCACTAAAGGCAAATAGTGCCTGACAAATTTGATGACTTTCTACAAAGACGTTAGTGGATAAGACATTATCTACCTGGACTTGTGCAAAGCATTTGACGCTGTCCCGCATGACATCTTTGTCTCTAAGTTGGAGAGACGTGGATTTGATGGATGGATCACTCAGTGGATAAGGAATTGGATGGATGGTCGCACTCAAATTGTTGTGGTCAATGGCTTGATGTCTAAGTGGATACCAGTGATGAGTAGCATTCCTTAGGGATCAGTACTGGGACTGGTGCTGTTTACCTTTGTCAGTGACAAGGATGGTGGGATTGAGTGCACCTTCAGCAAGTTTGCTGATGACACCAAGCTGTGTGATGTGGTCAACACACTGAAAAGAAGGGATGCCAGACGGACCTTGACAAGTGCAAACCTCATGAAGTTCAACAAGTCCAAGTGCAAGGTCTTGCACACGGGTTGGGGGAATCCTAAGCACAGATACAGGCTGGGTAGAGAATGGATTGAGTGCAGCCCTGCCAAAAAGGACTTGTGGGGGGTTGGTTAATGAGAAGCTCAACGTGAGTCAGCCCAGAAAGCCAACCGCACCCCAGGCTGTATGAAAAGAACCATGCCCAGCAGGTTGAGGAAGGTGATTTACCCCCTCTGCTCTGCTCTCATGAGACCCCACCTACAGTACTGTGTTCAGCTCTGGAGCCCCCAGCATAAGAAAGATATGGACCTGTCCAGAGGAGGTCCACAAAGATGATCAGAGGGCTGGAAGACCTCTCCTATGAAGACAGGCTGAGAGAGCTGGCTCAGAGTTTCTCCAGTTGTTCAGCCTGAAGAAGAGAAAGCTCCAGGAAGACCTTATAGCAGCCTTCCACTACTTAAAGGGGGACTGCTGTGAGGGTGGTGAGACACTGGAACAGGTTGCCCAGAGAAGTTGTGGATGCCCCATCCCCGGAAGTGGTCAAGGCCAGGCTGGATTGGGCTTTGGGTAACCTGGTCTAGTGGGAGATGCCCCTGCCCAAGGCAGAGGGGATTGGAAGCAGATGATCTTTAAGGTCCCTTCCAACTCTAACCATTCTATAATTCTACTGTATGAATTATTATAGAATTAATTATTACAGAATTAAGTATTTCTTGAAACCAATATTATATTATTGGAATGTAAATTCTTAAAACTGTCATAAGAACATTGTCCTATTTTTATAAAAATAAATTTACAGCAGACTTCTCTCCTGAATAATACTGTACTTTGTTCTCAGTTCCCACATCTCTTAGTTCTTAATGACACATTTGATGAGACTTACCTTATTTCTCTTACACATTTCTCTCAAAGTTTCTGATCAGCTTGCCATGAAACTCCTTATCAGTCAAAGGTACAATTTCTTTTGTTACCTAGCTGTCTACTTTATTCCTATGGGACAGACCTATTGTTCATTCATCCTGTACAAGTTTTCTGCAATGATTCCTGCGTGACTAACTGCTTAGCAAATCTAGAAGGTTTTTTACTTTCTCTGATTTGTTTCCAATTTTATGAAGTTAACCTTCACAAAAGGATGCTTTGAGGACAGAGCATTAAATCCCTAACACTGCTGACCTACTAGGAGTGAAATCTAACTTTAGGCATTTAGAATACAACAAAGGAGCAATGACTGAAGACAAAGTCTCTTCAGATCTTTTTTTTTTCTTTCCCAGAATATTACACAATGGAAGGAAACAACCGTAGTTTTAAAATTTCTTATTGTGAATAGAAATAAATAATAAAGAAAGATATGCAAAATTTGTCCAGAAACCAAGCTGTTTGATAAACAAATTTTCAGATAATAATTCTGAGCCTGCCTTTTTTAGTGCTGCTTATATTCAGCTTCCAGGAGTATCTGATGTAATTCAGTCCCTACCCGAACAATTTGAAGAGTATCACTGATCGACCATGACAAAAATCTTGTATGGTATTTACATAATGCAGGACTCAAATGTGCAGTCAAGATTTTCAGTCAGCCAAGTGAACAGTTCTGTTTGCAAAGTATCTTTTTAACAACAGCCAGCATGATAGAAACATGCTTCATTCTCCTTTTGCTTCCACAAGTTAAAGTCAGCTATAATTAAATCTTCTGTAAGTCTATAGAAGTCTGGGTCATACAAATAGGTGCAGATTCATCCACTTTACAAATATGTTATGCAGATCTACAGAGACAAAGATCTGGTCTTGAACTAATCGTAAAGCAATGCTCATTTAAGAAAAAAAAATAATCTTTTTAGTCTCTAATGTTTATTAATGACTTAAACAGAGAAAGAAACCACTGAGACAAAAATAGCTTTTCTGAACCACTTTAGGGCTATGGAAGAAAAGCATACAAATAATGAAATTTGCTTATACTTTGAATGATATCACTGTATAGTACTTTTCAATTTTGCTTGGTGTTTATAAAATGTAAATCTGTATACCACAGTATAAAATTTTGGTAAATTATCCACTGTCTAAATTTAAATCTGAGATGTTTTAGTGAATTTCAGTCTCAAAACAGATAACTTAAATCTGTTATTCATGTATAATCTTCTGCACAAATATAGCTTCTTAAAAGGGCATTTACGTTATGGTTTCTATAAGCATACTGATTCTAATTTGGAATTAATCAAGTAAATAAATAAACTTACTGAACGGAAAATAAAGCTCTGTGTGCATTTGACTGGTAAATACATCTGTAAAATATTTTATTAACAGCAGGTGGCAACCTTTGAAAATTGGACTGCATCAGCATGGTTTTACTTTTAAATATATAAATGCAAAATATTTCAAGAATGGTTTTATAAGTAGAATCTGATTGATCTGAATGTCTGCTTATTGAGAAGATTCACATTAACCTTCTCTTAGTGCTGTGCTTTTATAGAGGACATCTGCATTAACTATGGAAATTATAATTTGTTTAGGAATCCAATGCAAATACTGTTTTGTACTGCTTTTTAGATAATGAATGTTTTATTAAAATTAAAGAGATAATTTAAGAATTTAAATTTGCGTAACTTCTCCAGTATTGTATTATAATTTTATAACTACAGCTAGTCCTTTTGTTGTTCTTCAAATGCGATGAGATTCGTTGCTCTACGGTACTGCAAATACCTTGAAAGCTGTTCTTTGATGGCTGTGAAGGGATAAACACGCTGCCTATGAAAATGTGGGCTTGATAACCTAAAATTTACATCTGATATATTTGCCATTCCCTGACCCAAAGCATGCCTGCCATTTAAGTTCTTTCTCTGACGAGCAGAGAACATAGCCGTTGAAATGTCCAGAAGTCAGAGAGATTGCTAGATTGATTTTTGCTGCTTCCTAGCTTGCAGTTCAGAACACATAATTTCCCAAGTGAATGCCTAGGACATCCTACATTACTTACACCTTATTTTGTTATCTCACACCTATCCAAGAATGCATTCTTTTACTTCAGGACAGTGTGTCTTTACAGCTAAATATGATCAGGTTCACCAGCCGCTCTTGTTTATTCATCACTTTTGAAGAAGCTCAAAAGTACACTTTTATCAGCTTACAGTGGGGAAGACTTAAATTTGTTATGAGGGCAAAGTGCTACAAAGAAATATTTTTAATCATTATACTAAAACAGGAAAGACATGCCTTTTTGATTTTAAATTACTTCCCTTTTTATAAAATGTTGCTCATGTATTCATTCCTTCAATACAGTACAGTAAGGTTCACTTTTTCCTTTATCTTTACTGCACTGAAATTTACCCCAATTGTATTAGAAAAACGTCTCTTGTACACTGGGTAAAAGGAATTCCGCGATTTACTAAACCAGCCCTGATATTGTGAGACACAGTGCATTCAGAGAGAATTTCTGTAGCAAATCATCACAGCTCCAAATAATACAGGCATACCTAGGCAATTAAATATTTTTTCTGATAATATTTTATACTGTTGTATTTTGATTTATTTAAAACATGATGCATTGCCCATATATCCAATAAGGCTAGTTTACACCTTGCTACATAAACACAACTCTACTGAGAAAAACAGCAGTGACTTGGCTAAAGCAAATTCAGATATAGCTATTTATGGCTATTGCTCTATGGATATCGATTTTGTCTCTCCTAAAGATGACCATTAAAGTAAGACATACTGTAGAGTAGATAATAACAATGAATATATTTGCATCTCACCGGGACACCTCTGCTCACTGCACCGTCTAACTTCCTCTCCAGTTCCTTCACACTGTTGTCCAGTCACGGTAGCACCTTGGCATATCCTTATCCGTCTCTCCCAGCCACCATCGCAGGATTTGGAACAGCCACTCCAATGACCCCACTGGTTCCACTGGCCATTTGCTGTTTGGAAAAATATAGTTACAGTGGTGACATAATGAGAGTCATAAATAAGAATATATAGGTTATTCTTTGCTTGGTAAGAGAAGAAAAACCCCCCCCGATATAATTAACAGTGACAGAAGTGGTAGATGTGGCTGCGTGGAAGATGGGGAAGTCTCTACTTGGCTCCTAAATATGGGATTGTTGTCTAAATAACTTGCATCTTGAGATAAAATAAAAAGAATTGGTGCACATTAACTTACAATTAGACTGTAAAACAGACATTGTCCCTTTCGTATTTTTTTTATATAGTTGTATGGTGCTGTTGCATGGTAATGATACACATTTACAATGTGCATAACTACCCTTTAAAAAACTAAATAAAATCATTTTTCATAGAATCATAGAATCATCATAGAATCATGGAATCATAGGGTTGGAAGGGACCTCAAAAGATCATCTAGTCCAACCCCCCTGCCAGAGCAGGGTCACCTAGAGCACATCACCCAGGAACGCGTCCAGGCGGGTTTGGAATGTCTCCAGTGAAGGAGACTCCACAACCTCTCTGGGCAGCCTGTTCCAGTGCTCTGTCACTCTCACAGTAAAAAAATTCTTCCTGATATTCCTCTTGAATCTCCTATGCTCCAATTTGCATCCATTACTCCTTGTCCTATCACTGGTCATCACTGAAAAAAACTTCACTCCATCACTGCATGTGATATTTTAGGAGCTTGATTTTTACGTGCTCTGACAGTGCAAATGAGGCTTAAAAGTCGGTATAAATGTAATTTACCCAACCTGGAAGGCTGCTTTTATACTGCCAGAGGATCATGAAGTAGCCTCATTGTAAAAGGGAATCAGTTCATACACTCTCCAGGTTTGTGAGACACTTTATCGATAAAGTTTTTTAGGCCTCAAACATATCTTTCCAAAACTGCTGAATGTCCTTTAAATGGTGAAAAAAACGAAAAGCTGATATGCAACCCGGCATGCAGTCTTTCCAGATGCATTCTTTAGCATTTTATCTCCCGGTGTCCCACCAAATAAAAAAGAGCAAGGCGCCTGGTGGAAGTGGCTGCTCTGCCCCTCTGCTGAGGGGCCTGCGCTGGCCCCCAGGAGCCTGCCAGCGTCCGTCCCCCCAGCTCCCAGCTCTGAGCCATGGGCAGGATGGGCCCCCGCGTCTCTCCTGAGCAGGAGCGGTGGAGCTGCAGCTCCCCGCGCCCGTCGGTACTCACCGGTGCAGTCGGGGTTATAGCACTCGCGGCTCTCGGCCCAGGGCCCTCTGCACTCGGAGCCGCCGTGGGCTGCCGCCGTGCACTGCCGGCTCCGCTGCTGGGTGCCGTTGGAGCAGGTCACCGAGCACTGGCTCCACGAGCTCCACTCCTGCCACTGTCCGTCCACTGCCGCGGCAGGCACAAAAGAGATGGACACAGCAGAGTTACCATCCAAAGCCGGGCAGGGGCCTCGCCGCGCCCTTCTGGGTAAGGGGGCTTCGACTTGGGCCTCAACGCAGCCCCTCGGGCTGGGCCTAGTCCAGAGAGGCTTCACTTCTTACAGCAATCAAACACGGACACCACCACTGTGAACTACTTTAAAATAACTTAAAACCGTTTTCCTTTTTCTTCAAGTAAAAAGAGCGTTTCATCTCTTCTAATTACACGCTGATAAAACAGAAGATAAAATATGATTTTGCTCACATACCATACGGTTTGTAAGGCCTTGTTAAAAGCAAGACCCTATTAAAAAGACTGGTCTTGTCTTTTTAGGCAAAAATGCAGGCCAATCTTGTGCCATGTAAGCGCTGAGCCCTCCAAAGTGTTTTTTTACAGCTCTGGTGACCACTGAGATGGCTCAGTTTATGATTATTTGTCCTGATTGTGAAATTAGGTCTCTTTAGTTGAATAGGAAAAGGAAAACAGGAGTTACCACTTTGCCTCACATACAGTCTCTGTTCTCTGTACTTATATTGCTGAATGTACTTTTATCATTCATCCTCCCTGTAAAGGTAAATGATCCCAGTTCTTCAACATTCCTTTGAGATAAAACGTAGGAGGACAGAAGCAGCCTGCCATCCTCCTCAGTCTGCTTCTGTATTTGCATATTGCATAATCTTCTTTCTGCATTTGTCAGGTTGAATTTTTAAAAAATATAGATATGGTGACCAGTTATGTATTTAGTATTTTGTATTAGCCCATACGTTTGAGTTTGGATTAATATTCTCATGCGTAAAGTTTAAAAATGGTTATTTTAAATTTTATATCTCAGAAAGCTTCTTGAGGTAAATGAAAATATTAAAAAATAATAAAAAGTATAAACCAATTAAGTTCTCATACAACTGAAAATATATGGTCGATAATAGATAACAGGACTAGACAGTTTTTTTGAAAATGAATAGCATTATGAAATGTTCTATTACTGATTGTGCTAATTCAGAATCTTGTGTTCATACAGACTTTAGCTCATTGCACCTGCAGTTACCCAATATAAACTCAAAATGTAGGTTGTAATACAGTTCTGATTAATACTTGTCCTTGAAAACCCAGTTTTATAACTACTATTGCCATAAAAGCACCAACACTGAAAATGAGTGACTTCATTTGGCACATTTGCCAATCCCTGATTTCAGGATTCTTTGAAAAGAGGGTTGGAATAACGGCTTCCTAAATTGATGGTGTTAATAATTAAAACAGGAAGCAGAATCTTTTAGTGATTTAACTTACTGTGTCTGTATGGATGCACCACTATTCAGTGAAATATGCAGGTGAACTATTTTACTGTTTACAGTAACCACAGAACATATCTAACAGTTCAAAGATACCATCTGTATCTCTAATGCCCAGGATGTCAGCAACCAGTGAATTAAAGGAAGAGAGTTTTTGAGGCTTCTTCCTAAAGTTCTATATTAAATATTCTATGTAATGCCTGATTGTGAACCACTTCTCAATACATATGCCTCTTGAGCTATGAAGCTGTGCCCTGATAATTTATTCAGCAGAAAATGGAAATCTTTCCAAACATGGAAGCTAGTTGCATTCATTAATCATAAAAGCTTTATGTGAAGAGGAAAACATTATGGAAATTACATTTCAGTGCACCCTCTTCAGTTTTATTCATTGCTATATAGTATTATTTAGGGTAGGAAAGATCGAATCAATTATTACAGTGTCTTTGGAGAAAACTCATTCTGTGCCTTCTCATATATATTTCATACATCTCCCTTCTTTATCTTTCGGAGCAAATAGGGTGTGAGTTTTCTATTTCAGAAATACCGTTACAAGACTAAAGAATTCAACATGAAGATTCCGTTATAAAATTGAACATTCAGATTGCAGCAAATCTTAACATTCAGCGAAGATTTGAACTGTTACTTTTAAATGTAACCAGTCCATAACTTCCTCTGGTGAAAGTCAGTTAGATACAAATGCTTGTTCAAAATCCAGAATTCTCAAATAACTGCTTATTTTGACAGATTAGGTGTAGTATCTTTTGTGTTCCTTTGCAATACTGAAGTGAACTGAATGCATTAATTTCTTCACTGCTATTTTTATTTGGCATTTGTCTTGTTGTCAACTCTGCTTCATGCTCATATATCATGTTAATTACTTTTGTGTAGGCACATGTAAAATTGCACAGCTGCCAACTTGGCCAAAAATCGGATTAATTCAAAATTTTTGCAGCTGCATTCTAGACTAAAACTTTTCCACAAACTTTATCCTGAATTTCGAGTATGCATTGCTGACCAGAAAAGCAAAGCTCAAGTTTAATAAAAATCTAAGAAATTTTGTTTTAATTCTATGAAGCAGTAGGTTCCACTTTTTTTATTCATCTTTGTTTTCAAATCGTCAACCAATCATCAGCCTTTTTCAGGAGGAGCTCTGGTCACAGAGAATCTGTTTGCAGCAGTGTTGTGCACTGTGAATATTAAACAAGCCCACTGCAAGGGCAACCTTCACACTGTCAGACACAACTCATGAAAGAAATTTCTCACATTATAGGTACCCGACACCTTTTTAATACCAAAGTATTACAATGAGTTCAATAATAATATACATAATATTTTTTTATAGTTATTGATCTCAGTGTATTACTTAGGTATTATATACATATACATACATATGCACACATCTTTAAGATTTTGGTCAAAATTAATCATCACCTATGGACAAAAAATTTTAAAAGAATAGATGGGTTTTTTAGTTAGTTTCAGCTTCAGTGGGTGGAAGGTTTGACATGTAGCCCACACATCATTTACTTGGTTAGCGGTAGTTTTTTGAAAGTGCTTTAGCAACTAACTTCCAGAAATGAGGCACTTAAAATTCTTACCATAAGGGCTTAGCTGGGATTCAAATAACACCCTAGCTTGCATCAGCCTTTCTTTCTGCACACATGTAAATAATACGCATTTTGAATAAATTAATAACAATTAAAATGTTATGGTTTCCCAAATATGTCTGTTGTATGATGAATAAATAATTACAATGACCTTCCAAGCAGACATAATTCAAACAGATACGGAGGACACAAACTGTGTGACCTCTGAATGTCTCCCTTTATGCCACACTCAGAAAGGTGCTTGCCTTCTGGTTCTCCAAGACCCACCCTGAATCAAGATTTCCTGCACAACATACTGTGCCCTACAGAGAGCCCTACAGAGAGCGTATCTTGAAGAAACTAAGAATTGTCTGCTTGTGTAGTATCTTGAACTGAATTACCATCCTGATTATATCCTGTAATCACTACAGTCAGAATTATCAACATTACCTGGCCTACTCACTTTGCGTAAGGTTTTTTTTTTTTTTCTGTGTGCAAAGGGCAATAAAAGAAATCACAAACAACCCACATCAAATTCACCGTAACAAAGCAGAGAGTTGCTATATGAGCTCACCAGGGCAGAGTGCAATATTGCAAGGTTTATGTTGTGTTTCAGGTCCATCACATGATCTTCCCCCATACTGGGGAGGTATACATGACCTTGTCCTAGTTCTTTGGCCTCGACCACATGTGAATGAACACAAACTCCAAGGTGACCATTCCTCCCAAACGCCATGTACTGCAACAAACCAAACAGATTTTTACCAGAAACAGACACACAAGTAACAGAAGGATTTAAAAAAAAAAACAAAATCAGTATTTGAAATGGGAATTATTTTGCCAACTTCAAGAAAATCAGTACACAGGTAATCTTTAGCATTGGCAAATAAATCCTTTATAAAATTTAGTTATTTACAATTTTTCTTTTCCCTAAAATATAATTAAATTTAAACAAATTTCTCTAACCTCTAAACTAATCTCACTACCACATTTTCCTTCACTCTTTTAAAAAAGATGGTTTCTCTTTTCAAAAATTAGTTACTATAATGTTGCCTGACTTGAGATATCTGTAATAGCCCCGATTTTCAGGAGACTAGTCTTTGCGAAAATCAGCATATATATTATGTCTCAAGGCAACTCTAAAAACTTGAAGCAATCAAAATTAAGGTTCCTTTTGAAAATATAAGAATAAACACAATAATTTCTTACGTGTAACCATCATAAAGTGGGGCTGTTATCTTACAATTGTTTCACTTGTTTAAATGCCAGTGGAAACAGGGCAACATGTGTGCTTGATTACCGTCCTTGAAAATTCCAAGACCGCATAAACAAAAGAGATTTTCACTATTTCCTGGCATTTTCATTGATTTAACATACACAGTAATACATGCATCACTCTATCTTAAAATATGTTCACTCAACAAAATTCAAACACTTTCAGAGCACACAATAAATTACAAACACCAATATTTTTATATACAAGTATTTCATAAAATTAATATAAAGAATCATAGAAGATGCATCTTTCTCTACTTTGATTTTTTTTCCACTGTAGGAGAAACTAATATACAATAACCATATGAGCTTTTATACCATATGGATTCCTTCTTCAGAAACAATTTGAGTTAAATTTTCAGAAAGTTCTTTAATATAGTTAAGCGTGTACTGGTAAGACGATTCCATACATGCATTGGTAAAACAGCTCTTTATAAATTGAAAAATACTGCAAACAAGTTTTAGTTGTTTTCTTCTGCATAAATAAAAGAAGTTGCACAGGTTTAAACTAGTCTGTGTGAGAAGAGGAATGTAGTAATGAGACCTGTAGTAATTCCAGGCATTTAAGAAAAAATACAGAGAGTACCCAGACTTAGTACCCAGACTTAGCATCACTAGGTGTCATATAACTCTGTTTTTGCAACCCTGCCTCTTTGAAAGGATGTCTGGAGGGTGAAACAGTGTACAACATCTCAGTGTATCATTTGATAATAGTTCACAACATTGCAGAAGAAATAGATTTTCTGGTTTGTCCTCACTTCTGGTTTGTCCTCACTTTTTCATCACCGTGAAAGAACTTCTCATGTATAAGTTTCCTTTGCCTTGAAGGCATATATCACCTGCCCAGTTTCTACAAATAATTTTTTTTTTTTTTTTTTTTTTTTTTTTTTGGAGGTATCAGAATAGCATTTCCTGAGGTGAAATTCAGTTGCCAAGGGTGCAGAAGGAAGTTCAGCTTCCTGGCATGTTATCACAAAATCATCAGTAAGATCAAAGGGAATTCTGCACGTGGGTAAGTTCTAGTGCATTTCATTAAAGTAAGGAAAATTGTCATTTCAGATGCTATGTTGAGGTAAAGTTGGCTGTGTTGTTAGCTAACTTCAGAGAAATCGTACCTGACAGAAAATGTCAAGCATTATTTGGGGAAGATTTTAACCCAAGAGATAACAGCTCAATTGATGAAAGGAATTTTTCGGTCACATACAAGTGGTCAAAATGCACAGTAATTATTCCATGTCCTACATGGCTAGCTCTATTAAAATTAACCTATTCTAAATATCACATCAATCTGCATTATATTAACTAAAAACCCCAAGCCTCAGGAACATTCCAAATTAATGTTAAAGTGACAGATTTTAGTCTAGTTATTTCAGAAACTTTGATTAACTGTGACATTTTGGTCAAAACCAGAAAACCTAACTCTTCTAAAACTAGCAGTCTGATGACTATATCTGTGTACAATCCCTTTTTCTCAACAGGTACTATACTTAGACAGCTACTCTGGTCCATCCATATGACGTGAAGATATTTTTCTCATTGGCAAAATATTAGATCCTGAATCCAGATGTATCTCTAAGACTCCAAATTTTTCATCATATGAGAAAAAATAATGAGAAACCAATTTGTCAGATCAGATTCCAAAAAGCAGTCATTAATAAAATTGATATAATTTCATCTTCTGATACCACAATGGTTGATTAAGATGCTCAGATGCAACAAGAACTTCAAAAAGTACAAAACATAGCAAATAAAAAATAAACTAAATTAGAAAAATATTATTTTGTAAAAAATAATAATTTAGAATGGTCTTCACACTGTAGACACAGGCTGAGGTTTTCCAGGGTACACATGAGTTTAAGTCTATTGTTTAATATGGAGTTTTGATTTGATGCTGTCAAAATGTTATAAATTAGTTGTCTTAATTTAAAAATGACAAAAACATGTGCTGAGGGGCTCTTTAAAGATGCTATCTTGAGCCAAAATGTTGTATATCTTTTCTGGTAAAAGTGACTGGATGTTAGCAGCAGCATAGAATAATTCTTCTCTGGTCTGGATCTGAACATAAGCCAAAACAAAATGTTTCACTTTGGGTGGACAAAAAACTTACAGTAGCCTCTATCTGTCTGTGGTTTAAGGTAAGCTGTGTTCAAAATCATCTTCCGTGACAAATTTTAGCTCATTAAGTAAAAATTTTGCAGTACCTTCTTTTATGTACAGACTTGTATATCTGAAACTAGTAGATAACTAATAAAGTCAAGGATGGAAAAGGCATAACACTAAGAAAACAACCAATGTCAGCAAACAAATATTAATGAGAATTAATCTGTTCAGTGCATCACAGAAGTGTCCAGTATTACCCAGATCAACTTTAAAAGAACATCTGAATCTAAAATTTCTTACCTTTGAATATATTTTTTACTTATATTTAATTTACATTTTCCTTCTTTAATACCATTTCCTAAATGCAAAATACTCTATAAGATCTGATGAATTATAGCCAGATGAGCTATGCCAAATTATACCAGATGGAGAGCTGGTCCACAGAGGAGTTACTGTTTTCTACAACACAGTTTCAGACGCAAGATTCATTATTTGGGACAAAAATATTCAGGTTATTGCCAACTTATCTGTCAAAAACATTGCTAGCACAACGAGTTTAGATTACTGCAGAGCATCTTTTCCTTCTCTCTACCACTCTGTGAACCTAATCATGTTGAAGTGAACACCCACAGTGTTCACAATATGCAACTGCTGTGAAGTGGGAGGAGGCGTGAGGCCATACTGGCCTTCAGCCTACAAGCATATTTTGGGAGATTTTTATTAGGGCTTAAATGCTTTTGATTTGTTCAGCCTTAAACTGAACTGATATTCGAAAGCTATTATAGCCATTGATGTTTCATTGTAAGTGGTATCATATTTTAATATGGCTGAGTAACTGCAACTAAGCAGATGTTACATTAAAGGAATTTTTAAAATGAAATTATGGGATTTGTATGCAGAAATTTAAACTCAATTAAGTGCTATAGTTTCCTTAAGTATAGCTTAAATTGGCCATTCAAAAACCTTTCTCAAATTCTTTATAGATAAACTCAGCAAACTTTCTGACACCTGCCCTCTAATCTTCACGTTGAAGTCACACATCTACTCTACTTCTGCCATCTCTCTCTAAGTATAAATTTAAGTTTTCCTTNTGTGTTAGAAATTATCCACTAAGCTGAAATGAATCAATGGCACTGCAGTACTGGATCCTGAGCTGTACTTGCTCAAAAAAAGAACCAGTAACAAGAGAGGTTACCTGAACCACTGGTTTTGTTGCCTACTATAGTGCACTTTTCCAGGAGGCTCTTGATTTCAAGACACTGACTGAATTACCTAATGGAGTCCTGTCCCTGAAATATT
>VXBO01012366.1:97444-114624 GCA_013400135.1 Rhinoptilus africanus
CACAATATGCAACTGCTGTGAAGTGGGAGGAGGCGTGAGGCCATACTGGCCTTCAGCCTACAAGCATATTTTGGGAGATTTTTATTAGGGCTTAAATGCTTTTGATTTGTTCAGCCTTAAACTGAACTGATATTCGAAAGCTATTATAGCCATTGATGTTTCATTGTAAGTGGTATCATATTTTAATATGGCTGAGTAACTGCAACTAAGCAGATGTTACATTAAAGGAATTTTTAAAATGAAATTATGGGATTTGTATGCAGAAATTTAAACTCAATTAAGTGCTATAGTTTCCTTAAGTATAGCTTAAATTGGCCATTCAAAAACCTTTCTCAAATTCTTTATAGATAAACTCAGCAAACTTTCTGACACCTGNCCCTCTAATCTTCACGTTGAAGTCACACATCTACTCTACTTCTGCCATCTCTCTCTAAGTATAAATTTAAGTTTTCCTTACTCTTGTTTCTTTCTCTCAAGAGAAGGCCTGAAATTTCAGGGCATAGATTACTAACAATAAAGCTACATGAATTAAAAAAGATTTTTTAAAAGTGCTAATTTCTCTGTAACGATTTTGTGCAGGCACAGAATATTTCAAAATGTTCAACATTTCAGCAATATGGCTAAACTTCATTGATATGAGCCCTGAGGAAAAAAAGGGAGATAAGTAAAGCAGTCTTAGCATACCGCATCAGCCAAAATAATAATCTTATAAATGTTTGAAATTATTTGAAATGTTTTGCTTTACACTTAAGCATGAAAATGCTGAGCTTCAGATAAATGTTGTGGTAAAAGTAGTTGAAGGCAATGGGGAAGGAAAACTTGAAACTAATTGAGATAATCTACAGGCTTGGNAAATAGCTTTCATGTACTTATGTAAAAGACTCTGTTGTCTCACTGTTGCATAATGATGAAGCTGGTCAATACCATTCTCAAAATTTTCCAGGGCAGTGAGATCACAGAGAGTGAGGATCTTGGATACTACAGGGAGAATATGAAGGCAGTAGATGAAAATAATATGCAAACCATGCATTAGCATTTTCAAGCTTAGCAGGTTTTCTTGAAGCTTATAGATAGATGTTTAAAGTATTGCCCAGTAGGCCAATATGCATACATTTTTTAATTTTGAAGGGACAACTTTTTGATTAGGCAACATTATTCCAGCTCTCAAAACACCACCCCCTCCCTCCCCGGCTTTTTCCAGTCATGCAAATATATAATGAATATGCCCCAGTAGATTTTGTATTTGGGGGTTACAAGGACAGAGTACTGTTACCTCTGTATGTTTATTGCATCTAGTTTATGCTCTAAGATGTAAAATCTTGCTGTGTTAACAGAGTCTAAAAGCTGTATGGAATAAGTGGTACAGGTCTGGGAACACAGGCCAGACCCCAGCTATATGTGCATGTGCTTGGATTGTTCTGTCAAACTTGTGTACAAATTATGCATTTTGTTATGCCTGGACCAGGGATAATCCTGAACTATGCAACCCTCTGAGTCAGGATACATAATATAATGAGGACAGAGGATATTGAGGCTAATAACTAATAAGGTCTTCGAAAAATTAATGGAGCTGTGACTAGGAAAAGCACATTTCTAAATTGCTAATCTTGCACACTGCTACACAGTAGCAACCCTGTAGCCAGACAGAGACCAACATAAATTAATAAGGTTCTTGTAATTATGTGAAACAACATGCAAGATTAAGCCCAGAAGACTAATTATTTAGGAAAGGTAACTCAAGATACATAAAGATTACCAGAATCAGCTGTGGTGACCTGGAAAGGGAGACATCTTGGCAGTATCGCTGTTAGCCAGTAAGAATTGGTAGCCATTGCTCATATTGGATATCTGGAAAAGCCATCCTTGGCCATCCCTGAAGTGGGAGTTCATGTGTAAGAATAGCTCCTTTGTGACCTGAGAAATATGGAGCAATCTCTTTTGTGTGAGCATTGTTTGGAAGTTTGCCAGACAATGTGATTTTTAAGAATTAGCTTTATTCCAATTTACTTTGACAGCAAATTAATTACCTTGGCTTTTGCATTACATGGATTTTTTTGGTTTGATATGAAAAGTTCTCATTCCTTACTGGAGAGAATGAAGATAAAATTCTTAAAATTCTGTAAAATTAAGTGATATAAACACCTTGCTTCTCCTTAGGTAATACAAAATGAACAAGTAAGCAGGCAGAACTGCATCTCATTGTGAGTGCTGGACTGTGTGTTTTCGTGTTCATGCTTCATGCAGTTTCAAAGGAATCTTTATCTTTGATTGTTCGGAAGGTTTGTTCTTTTCTTTTATAGTTTTTTTTTTTTTTGCTTCTCGCTTTTATACTTTCAAGTTGAGAGTTCTTTTGCAATGTATCCTACCTCTGGCAGAATGTAAGCTAGCCTGACCTTTTTATAAATAGCTGCCATTTTTGTATGGAAACACTTCAAGTGATCAAATTCAACCCTGCCTGGGGGTTTCTACCATGAAATATTAGAAAATCCCATGTGAATTTTTTATCTAGAGCATAGTAGTAATGCATTAGGTGCTGACAGCAGTTCTTATTACAATGGTGGCTTATCTAGATACAATCTTTTAACTTGCTTTTCATTACAGAAGTTCCCTAAATACTTATAATGCTGATACACAAACTCTGATGGGATGATGTATGCACTTCCTTTTGTATATTTTTCTCTGATGGGATGATGTATGCACTTCCTTTTGGATATTTTTCAGTACACACTAACAACGTGAGAGTCTGATTCTACATATTACTACCACTCATTGAGATAAAGTCCAGGGGTTTCTCTGTGTATGACAGTCTAGTTCACTTCAAAAATTGAGTGAGCTTCCTCAGAACCTGAAGATGGCTCACCACTCTCTTGGGATCAGACGTTACAAACTGCCAAGGAATTTCTGCATCTGAAGGGAGGCACATAATTTTTTTTGCATTTCAGATGCAGCAGAGGAAAATGAATGTAGTTGCAGGGCATATGCCTTCCCTTTTGCTTCCCATCCCAGATTAATCAGATCCACAGGTAGAGTCTAAAGAAAAGAGATGTGCCCTTTCAGCAACTAACTCGAACATGCCTGTCTCTTTTCCTTACTGTATAACTACTGCCGAACGCCAACTATGTCCGGATCTCTGAGACAAAAGGAGTAGGAAAACTGTAATGCAAGATACTGATGACCTTTAGCTTGTGTCAGATACGAGAGTTACTTTTTGTCTGATCTTTCTTCGTTTGATGGGTAGCTGTTGCCCTTTCTTGCCAGAGCAATGTAAAGGAAAGTTCATGAAGGCATTACTGTGCAGAGAACATTGCCTGGCCCGCTGCCTAGAAGACAGTACGCTAAATGGCGAAACAATTGCATTGTCGAATAATATATGTTAACTTAACACACCCTGTTAATCAGTCTCTGCTTCTTAATATGTTGATGATCGGGATTTCTCTCCTAGTTTTTATTTTGTACTCACACTATGCCTTCACTTTTCTCAGTGAAAATCAGAAAATACAGACATTTTTTAAAAATGTGAAACTGACAGAAGAAGGGACTTTTGGTGCATATCTTGACTGTTCTGAAAGTAAAAATAATAATCTGCATGACAAAATTTCACAGCTGAATAGAATTACACTTCTCTGCTCTGATTGATATGCCCTTACGAAATTCATGTTAATAATAATAATAATGAAAAAGATATAGTTTCAAATTCTTATCATTATACAGTTCAAAAACATCCACAATTTTATTTATTGGCTGCTAACACTACCTGGACAGAGGGCAGTGTTATTGCAAACCCTTGATTCTCTTAAAGGGCCGCTGCAGTGTGTCCCGTAAGGTGATACACAAGTTCTGGTTCGCACCTGCGACCCTTGACCACAAGTAACTGAACACGTACTCCACTGGGCCCACTCTTCAACACCAGATTCACCTGTATTCAAGACAACAAACAAACATGAATATAGACATAAGTATTAATGAGACTTTTTTTTTTTTGCTGAAGCTCGTTATCGTCTGCTCTTATCAATCAAAGAAAAAAGTACCACACCAAAATAAATATTTTAAAATTCATGGAGTAAAGCAGCTGTGAAAATGTGCAATGAGCAGAAAATAAAGACAGCTACAGTGCTGCAGTCACGTAACGCCTGTCAGAGGGAAACACTTTGATCGCTTAGCATCATCATCATTTACAACTTTATGAAAAGTACTGCCCTTCAAAATTTTAGAAACAACACTGCCCTCAGGATGCTAAAAGAACATAGACAACTCTTTTTATATCATAGCAAAGGATTTTTCTTTGATACTTACACTCGTGGCTCTAGATTGAAGGCTTGGTAATAGTTTAAGGAACTCTAATAGTAAGGGAATTCTGACTAGGAAGACACCCCAAACCAATGCCCTAATTTCTTATCTTTTCTCCAGTGGAGGAAAGACATCTAGCATTTGAGAGAAGTTCCCTGGAAAAGACAAGCACTTTTGCTTACCAAATTTTAACCTGAAGGGTGGGATGGGAACTTTGGTTTGATCATTTACCACACAGATCTGCTCCTTGCTTTTGACCTAGAGGTGTGTTAAACTCTTGGATGCGAAAGACCTCATTCCTGCATATAATACATACCTCTGTGTTCAAAATTGTCAGATGTGATTTATTAATACCAGACATTTGAATAGTGTATTTATTATTATTGTTGTTGAGAGATAGCACATTATATTATTCCTATCTTTTTGAAAGAAAATAATGAATCAAGTCTTCTTGGATGGATGTTCAAGGAAGAATTTAGTTTCCATGAACAGCCATACACACAATTCTGGAATTCCTTTCCCAAAGGCATTCATGTTCAGAAAACTGGATCCCTTCCACAAAAATAATGTGAATATACCTCACTGAAAAATTTGAGTAAATACTTGTGGATTCGTGTTCAACTTCTTCCATTAAAAATCAGTATAAAATGGCATGCTGGATCCTTTATTACACACTTGATTTTTAAACTTAGGTCGTTTTTGGCATATTAGGATTTTCTACTTTCAAATCAGTGGCATGATACAACTTCCCCTCTTGAACAGCTTGCTTAAACTTTCAACTATCTCAACATACCTCTAGTCTTTCAAAAGTTTTGATATTGGTTGCAATCAAGGGAATGTCTGCAAACCAGGAAGACTCTGGTATTATCTTCCAAGAATGCAGTAAATTATACACTATTTCTTAGAACTCTGCTTTTGCAGCAACCATCTGTCCAAGTTCCTTTTCTTTTGTTTCCAGAGGCCAAGCATGAAACCTTTGCAAAATGCTTGTCTCTGCTAGTCCTCTAGGAAGCAATTCTAAGGCTATTCAATGTTTTTTTAAAAAAATGTACTTCTTACTCAGTAACAAGACAGAATGTTTTATAATTATCACAAATCTCTCTGCTTCTCATAAAATTTTATACGATTCTAACAACTTATATGGACAAGAACAAAATTATGAGATTTTTTAAATACAAAAATTCAATGAAGTGATTTTTGCAGTCATTTTCTTTATTTTTTTAGGTGAAAAAAAAGAGAAATTTAATCACTGATTATTATTGTAACTTTTTTTCTGAGATTAATTTAGCATTTTAACAAAAATTTAATTTAAATTTGGTTCCGTTTAGACAATATAATATGGTAAATATAGCTAAAAATACCTGTATTACGGGGCTAATATTTTTTGTCTTTTCCTACATGTATGAAGTTTGACTTTGGCTTTGTTAAAATGGTTTAGATGAAAGGTCAAACAGCAGAAAAAGTCAAAGCTATGTTTCTCAAGATGTTCCTCATTATGTAAAACAGTCATATATACTCAGTATAAATTATTATCCAACATAGACATGGTGACAGTGCATAGCTAATAAAATACAGGAACTAAGTATTAAAAAAATTAAGATATCTGGAATTTTAAAAGTGATAAAAAGTTATTCTTAACCCTTGTAATATGATGAAAAATAGCAGTAACATGATATTAAGAAGTGTGATTGTATTGAGTGAATTTTGAAATGAATATTCATTATTAAAAGTTCTGAGCATATATGTACTGTCTATTCACAAAAGGCAGAATCTAGTAATATATTTCAACATACCTATAGGACAGAAGGCTTAAACATTTGCTGTAGCACGATCCTCCACATTAACATGATGTATGGTGCAAAAAGAGTGAAATCAGAGAAAATAAAGACCAAATTTATCTCACTAGCTGCTTTACTTCCTTTTGCACAATGCATTATGATTTTTTAGTAATTTTTAATTTTTCAGAGTATTTTCTACTGCTGTCGGTATGACAGTTACTTATTTTAAAATATTTTAGAGGAGGAAAACATCTTCACAGGTATATCATACCATAGTTAACCAGTTATGGTTTAAGCAAATAAAGACTTTTTTATTTTCTAGTATAAACCTAGATTGCCTATGTAATCTGCAAATGCATTGTCCATTGTTTTCTTTACATCTTTTCCTTTTTTTTTTCTTTTCTGAAATGAAAATTTCAAAAGGGCTACTTTTTATTTTCCTTTTAGTTTTCAGTTACTTAACAACTCTTCAATTTTTATATCTATCATATTACACCTACAATCTCAAATTATTATTGGCAAGCTACCAAGCTGTTGTTCTCCCTTGCTGCTTGACATGTAAGAGGAAGCATAACTTACTGTATGGAAGGCCTCATTGATCTGTATAACACTTACCTGTATTATACTCTCTAAATCCCATAACACCTAAGGGAAGGATCCATCCAAACACATAAAATGACAAATATAGGACAATAAATTATTCAGACAATATTTTTTTAAATAAAATCTTTTACTGCCTCATATCACAAAGAAACAGAAAATGCATATTTTAATACCACTTTTTAAAAAAATCTTCCATTCCCGGCAAAATTCAGTGGATTAAGTCCACTATTCTAACTATTATATGCTTTTCATAAATCTTTTCCAGGACAATTCTCTATTCCTGTCTCTCTGCCTTTTTAAACCATTTAAACATTTTGTTGTAATCTTGCATCTGTTTTATTATTACATAAAAGAAAATATTAAACATGATTAAAATATAAAAAACCTCATAAATTCAGTATCCATTTACTTTAAAGGCTATTAGAATTCTTAGTATATGGGTAAATTAATGAGATAGATATGTTAGAAAAAACCGTATGAATCAGTTTAAGAAAATATCACATTTATTATATCACAAGAAAATGAATGCGTTAGAGGTGAAGAAAATATGCAATGATCACTACAAAGGAAAATCAAAATGAAGAAGAGATGAAAATTAGTAAGTATGTCCAAAAAGAGCACAGTATTACTTAAAATGTGTTAACCTACAGTATGTAAAATACAGATTTCCTCAAAGCTGGGCATGTAAATTTATATGCTCTGCTGATACATTTCACATGCTTTCAGAAGAGGACCTTGAAAACCAAGCTTGTGTGATTTCGAACGTTCATATCCCACTCCACACACACAATCTATCAGAAGGTGATGGTGTAAGTGCTGCATTTATAATGCAGTTCTCTAACACCCATAATAGATGCACTGCAGCGCATGACTAGAAATTATCAAATACAAGTTTTACCTGATAATATGAAAGTTTTAGGGATTTATATGAGGAAATAAAAGAGATCATCTTACTTATTTTGGGAGTAATTGTATGAATTCAAGAAGCAGCATAAAAGCAAAGGTGTTATTCTATGTAGTAAGCAACTAACATTATTAAGCCTGAGCTAGGTATGTAAGTAATAAGTTCTACTTCCCTAAACAAAAACTGCATGGAGACCAAGAAGGTTCTGGGCTCCCCTCTTCCACTACATCCTTACAGTAGTATCAACTTGGAGTTAGCCATAAAAGTAGTCCTATCGATTAATAGGAGGGAAACAGACTTTTTCCCCTTCTTAATTCTTTACCAAACAGATCTACGCTGATTGGCTCTATGTGTATTTAGATTACTTCAAATATTGATTTCTGCAAATCTGTTAAGTAAAGCACCCTACTACTACAGAATTCAACATGCAACATAACTAGAAGCAATTATAGCTCTTTTACTAAAGTGAATATAAACTGGAAGCATTATATATGACTGATGCAGGCATATTTTCTATGTTAGTAACTATGGAATACAGAGTAAGTTGTTTCAAATCCATACAATAATTATGGGGCACAAGGTTTTCCACGCAGTAACTTACTGGAATGCAGTGTGTAGGGAACCGTTGAAGAGTTGGGTTTTACCAACAGATACACAGATCATTACTGATGTCAAAATGGAGAGTAGTTTTGGTGTATGAGAGCTTAATTCAACTCACCATTGAAGTTTTATCATTGACCTTAAAGGCAGCTGTGATAACTGTTGGTAAACAGGTTTTTTTTGTTTGTTTTTTTTTCTAATTACTTCAGCTCTAGGTTTGTTATATTGTTTTGGTATCTTTATCTAAAGAAGATGAAGTTGCTCAAACAAAATTAGAAAACATGTTTAGATGAAAAACTGTCAGATAATTTGCACATCCAATTAAAAACTACTTACGGCCAATTTCATTTAGCAATCATGAATCCGGAAACTAGAGAATAGAGCGTTGTGCTGGGCCAAAGATAGTATGAATGTATGCACATTAAATTCACCCTCGTAATTAATTAATTTGATAAACACCTAAAGCTGGGATTAGACCTCAGTCTACTTATAAAGACATTCTGAAGCATGTTCTTACCATCATCTTTCAAAAAAAGTTAATGTGTCACAGTAAACTGTCCTGTGTCTTGTATGTGTGAGACTGCTTTTATTACTAAAGAAATTCATGTTTACACTAAATGATTCGGTATCGACATTCACAGTGCATGTTTTTGCATGATCTGCCTAATTCTCAGCTACTTTATTTATGGACTTTAACTGGTGAAAAAAAAAATAAATGATTCAAAAAAAGTATCAGCTTAGAAAACTGACAAATATGCAGCAAAAGATTATGGAAACATGCAGTGGTTTTGCTAAAATTAACAACAGTAAATAGAAAAATGTAACTGATGTATTACCAGTTTGTGCCATAAATTTAGCAGCATCAGCTTGTTCCTGAGGGACCCTTTTCTCATGAACAGATCGAGGTCGCTGACTTTTAATTGTATGATCTCCCATCATTCCAAATTCTAAAGACAGAATAAAGGTTTATGAAAGCTTGTGTGTAGACATTTCTCAAAAGTTACATACTGTCTCATGCAATATGTTCCTAAACATACCTGGAAGCTGCTGGTAAGAGTCAGGCAAGTGATCATGGCAGTCAACATCAACTTAACTTTGCTACACTCAGCTTTTAATAAATCCTTAAATCTGTTTCTGCAGATTTTCACACATGATTTTATTGTATGAACCAACATTCAGTGTAGTGACACATACTATAAATCAGCTGTATGACACGGGACAAAAACAATTATTCAAATGCAGACATCATATTCCTATATTTTGAAGCAGTGCAAACCACACCAGAAAATGATTGTGACAGTGTTAGACATTGCTGTTCTATGGCAGAGCCTGCTGCCCCTCCAGAGGACTTCTATTTCTGCACTCCTCTTTCAGGCTGACAAAGCCTTCAACAGAGATAACAAGTCATCTTTGGGAATGGTGGCAATGAGAAATAACAATAATTTAGCCAACAAACTGTTTAACTTTTAGGCTGAATACAACAGAACAAGTGCTTGTGAACAGTTTCCTTTCTGAAACGCCTAAGTTATAGAGACTGTATATTGTATCTTGCCCTCAGTATTTAAAAAGAAGTCCACATTGATTTTAGTAGGGAAATCTAGGTAAAAATCAATGACATAAAGGCCCAGAGCGTGGGAGATGAGAGTGATTCGTTTTTCATTCTATCACTGCTGTCATTTTCCCTCTCTGGTCCTGCGCAAACTTCCTGGCCTTCTACCTCAGACTCCATTTCTCCTTTCGCTGATGAATTGTGAAGGGTCCTTTGAACTTCGAGGGGGACTGCTGCATCTTCAGCACAGTTCCCTCTGGTCCTCCCAGGCACACATAGCTGTCCACAGCCTTGTGCTAAATAAATATACAGTTTCTGCTGGGACTCTAATTTAGGAAGTGGGTGCTGGGAACCGTGGGTTAGCATTAAAGCTACTTCAACTGCAGCCACAGGAAGTTTCTGATGAGGCAGAAGGTGCTTGAAGCACTAGCAATAAAAACATAAAAAAATACCTTTCTGTCAGAAGGTTACCTTGCAAATGCAAAATTCAAAATTCTCCCCAATTCGTAAAATCATGTCGATAACAAAACTTACCTTCCTGCCTCAAAAAATGCAAAACGTTATATAAGATGTAAATGCTACTAATAAATATTGTTCATAAATACATTGTTTTGATAAATCATTAAAGTAAACATACTTAAATTTCTATTTCCAGTAAAGAAATAATAAAACGTAAATATATTTTTAAGGGGTCAATCAGCAGAGAGGTGTTTTTCCCTTTCAGTGAATTATTAATACATTTCTCCAAATTAGTGTTTCTTTTTGTAGATATTCATTAATGGCACCACTTAAAATATAAATTTAATTATTCATTTGAGAACAGCAATGCAGTTGGCATTCTAAAGAGAATATTTGAAAATCTAATTAATAAAATATAATTTGAGAACTAAACATTCAACATTTTTAATGCATCCCAGAAATACATATAAAAGAGAATTAAATTTTATATATATATACATACATATATATAACATATGTACATATACGTATGTATATACATACATAGGTGTGTTATAAAATTTTATGAATATATTTTTACAAAATACACCTCTTCTACAGCTCCTCTGTTTTAAGATAGCTTTTTATTCTCTGGGAAATTCTTTACTAGAATTAAAGTTTTACAATCAACCTTCTAATGCAAATTAAGATTAGAGGGATACTTCTACAATTTTTACAAGGTGCCATCCAGATGACCACTTCAACTGTAATTAACAACAAGGTGAAGGACAAGAGACTTCACTCAGCTTTTGCCCTGCAGAGGCTGTGGAAACAAGGCACATTTGCTCTGAGTTTGCTGCCTGTGTGTTGCTTGTCAGGCAGTTTAGAGGATATGGCACCATTCTTGCAGAACTAATTTTTAAGTTACAAGCAGAGTGCAACAATGGGAGACCTTTGCTAGAGGAAGGCTTTCCAGAGGCATAGAGGGAGGTGGTGAATGCTCCAGTCCCTGTCCTGCAGCATCCCATGCTGGGCACGGGCACAGGCACATGCAGTGTCCCACCGGACAGAGACCTCCGGTGAAGAGGGAAAGGAAATTCTGGGAGATCGGTTTTCAGGGTTATGGTTTACACCCAGAGTAGCTCCATTCACAACGATGGAGTTACTCGTGAGTATCGCCAAGCAAAACAAAATACAAGTCATTGATGCAGGATCTAATCATGCTCCGACTTTTTAATTTTTCCCCTTAGCAACAACACATTTTTAATTTACACGTTCAGTTCACTTCAGCTATTGCTGGTGGTCTTTGACACACACTTTTCAACTAATCTTCTTTTGATATATTAAGCATTTATATAGTAAATATATATATTAAGAATAAATGTTTCATAACAAGGCTAAAAAATATTTCTTTGTGAGTTCTGCCAAAAAATGGAACCAGACTTCTGCAGTGCTCTCATTTTCATATTCAGCTAAGTTTTTAACAAAATGCTGCGTGAGAACAAAACCAGTAACAGGAAACGCAGTGTACCAGCATGAGTGAGGACTTTAAGGCCTCATTAAAATTCAGGCCTCATAAGAAAAGAAAAATAAGGGTCAAGTACATTTTTGTAATGGGATCAGAAGTGTCCAGTTTCTGTGTATAAGTACAAACAGGGCTCTCAGAGTTGCTTAATCTAAGAGCCTCAACAGTAATGTATTTTTTATGAAGCATTTTATAATAAAATATCTTACTTAAGTGGCTGATGTAGTTTACAATAAATACTAAATAGAATAAAACTTTCCTCCATTTCCAGATCCAGCTAAATAATGAATGTAGAAGATGAACCAGTTATGCATTTTTTTCACCCTCAATACTTCACAAAGGAGAAGTATTTAAATGTTTTCTGGGCAGCGAAAGCGTGTTAACCCAAGTCAGGCTAAAGTATGACCAAATGGCACCGTAGTTTCAATGACCTGGTTCGTGTGGGAAAGGTGATAGGAAGCATTTTACTCTAGTCAGTGCCTGGCGTAGAGATGTCCTGCATGATTCAAGACCTGATGTCTGGGATATAATATTGGGTGTTTGAATTGAGATTCTGAGTAAAGGAATTTTTCTCATTCCCACTCTTCTTAGCTAGTTCTTGCTGATGAAGTTTTCTAACTCAGAAGAAGGTATTTTTGCAGACATCAGTTTCTGTACAGATTTTTTTGGTGATGCCTGTCCTCATTTTCCCTTGGGTGGAACAGGATAGTCCTTCATCTTTTACCTCAAACATTGACATTAATCAAATTGATTCATTAAATAAAGATGGACAATGAATCTTTTCAGCAGCAGACAGATACATGGCCTGATCCAGAAATTGCCAATGTGACTCTAAGTTTGGCCTGGAAACATAAAAGGGTTTTAATGATTTTTATTACATTGTTAGTGCTATAATCTAGCTGCATGAGAATAAAATTTGTAAAGAAATACCTCAAAATGTAAATAACAAATAGCATTATGGGGAACCTCGAATGGATCATTTTAACCATACCATGACTTATAAAAAAATCACAACATATTCCAAACTTTTGTGGTAGAAAATCTGAGGTTTAGTTATCTGATAAGAGAATTTATCCTGCCATCAGTGGTCCTTTGGTGGCTATGGAAGTACAATAGCTTCCTGCAACAGGATGTATATTTTTTCTCTTCTCAGCTGTACACAATGGATCAATATATGAAAGTATTTTAGCAATGCATATATCTCAACATGGATGTGATTTATCATTTCATTTTACATATAACTCTGAAGCACTTCTGCCTAGGAGTGAAATAAAAAAATAAAAAAGATTTCTGAAATTCCAAAGTTTACAGTTGAGTATTATTTACAATAACTCTTATCTGTAGTCCCATTGGCTTTACCTTTAATTTTATGTTATGTTATGGGAATTTTTATTCCTATTGAGTAACCTTTTTAGTTTTTAAAGGAGAAGCTAAAATCTTGCGGCCAATGTAGGTGTACGATTTTAGGAGAGAAGAGAGGTGCCATGTGCTCTCTGTAGGAACAAAGAAGAAAAAACATCTGTTAACAGCATAAAAATGCAAAGTAAGAAGACTGAGCAATACAAAAGAAAAATGTCAGCTTTGCAAGTTTCTACTCACCAATTGCTAGTCTTTGCTTTTTGACAAGTGGTTAATCATTAAAGTTAAGGTCATGTCAAACAGATTTTATGCCTAGGCTGTTTAATAGTATTTGTAAGCCTGTTACATATTTATCCTAGTCATCAGATGACATTATAAACCATGTTGGTTTGGCTCTTATGGTTCTTTTTATGTCACATTTCATGGGAACTTCACAGTGTAAATGTATTGATCTGGTTATAGGTGTACCGTCTACTAAGAATTGTGCTATTAATGGTACAGAACACAGTGGCATAGTAAAAATGTCTTTTCCAGCATAGTACTTGGTGAGGACTGCATGAATGAGCTGCTGAACTAGAAGAAGTTATTCTGAGACCTTTAGGGTTACCCCTTTAGGGCATGTAAAATGTAAAGCAACCTCTGGGTGCTGCTGAGCGTCCTCAGCTTGTACTCAACGGCCTGGAAGGTGAAATGGTGAGCAGCTCCCTGAAGGCTGATCAGAACCTTAAAAGCAAGAAGAGGCGATCGATTCCCCAAAGTGACTGTCATATTCTTCTCTCACCCACAGCACTCCGGTAGCGTACTTCACACTATCCTACCCACTCCTGAACTGTAAATAGTCAAATGAGTGTTTTCAATTACTCTTGACTGCGGAATGAATATTAAAGGCCTTGTAGCCAGAATGTGCATTAATGTGAAACATCTCACGTGCAGTAGCATGGCATCCTCTCTGTGCCAGCACACAAACGTTTTTCCCAGAAATTATGCAAAATGCTGATGTAAGTCCCAGGTGAAGGGGAAGAAGGGGATGTAGAGGGGGAAAGGAAGAAAGAGGCCTATAGAAATATATAAAGAACCAGTTTGTTTCAATTAATTTTTTGACTGAGCTATTGAATGATTTCAATAGATCTGATTAATTGCAGACTTCCGGAGGTTGAAAAAGTTCCCTGCACATTTAATGTCATCGTAGCCCATTCTAAACTTTCTCCCACAAAGATACCAGTGCAATATGCAGCACCAGCAGTACTTGGGGTTTCTCATCACCCTGATAGCTGGTCAGTACAATTTCTTCTGGTCACTAGATGGCAGAATGTGTGTTGACTTGGAAGCACAATTTTGCGTTGAATTGAGAAGCCGGGACTTTCTGTTTCTTTTACACTATATAATTATCTCCCATGTAAAACCAAGAAATATCTTTATTAGATTCAAAGGACTGCGGGGGTTTTGTGTGCATTTTTTGAGTTCTTCATTTATAGGTTTCAAGTCAAAAAAACCAAACCAAAACAAAAAAAAAACCCACCCAAACCAAACAAAAGAAAACATGAGCTGCAGGTCATTTTCCCTTACAGTAAGCCCTATGACAAAAGAGAAGAAAATCCCAGAAGCGCTCCCTTCCTTGTCTCCAGCCCTGCTTCACTGTGGCAGGGCACTCAGGCCCCACAAGGAAGCACTTGTTCTCAAATGCTGCATTGACAGGACACAGAGCTTCAGGGCACCAGTGAATATCGTCACTCTACAGTACAGACTTAAGCTATGGCTTTCTATGGGAAACCCTTAAAATGTTATTTCCTCACCAGATGGGCATGTTGCCAAAATGGTAACGTAGCTATGAGCTGAATTAGATTTCCGTGGGAACCTCTTAGCAAATGTGGAAAATGTTCTTAAAACAGTATTTGCCTACTTCCTATGTAGATCCTGGTCCCATAAAAACTCTTCTTTTAGCTGTCCGAAACAGGATAGAAGAGCTCTGACCAGTTTCAAACTGAATGGAGTAATTTCTTTTACCAGAGTGAATTAAGATCTGAACTAAGCTGTATTCATGAACTTAGTGAGAAAGATATCCCATTACTCAACAAAACATGGAGAGGATTTTAATAGTAGTGAAAATAAGAAAGGCAATAGTATTTGTACTAGCAAAGTAATTTTTTGATTATAATACACTCTTGCATTTTATCAAATCAAAGATAGGTTAACATTTCTAGGAAATTAGATACAAGATTTCCTTTTTCTCACCCACAGAGATATACTAATATATACACATATGCACTCTTTAATCTTTCAGAAAATTAGGGAAAATAATTATGTATTCTAAACAGTCAACATATTCTACATAGGTAATTAGGGGTTTTTTGTCTCTAGGGAGACTCATTTGCTCCTAGGAAACAATGTATTAATACTATTACTGCTATTTTTCATGACATAAGAAATGAAATACTACTGAATTAAAATAGAAATTATAGCACAAATCCTGATGAGCTGGACTTTCTTGTGGCAGTGCAATCTGCTGCCTCTCTGTGCATCTCTGCAGTGGCTAGCCATTATCTTCCGTGGGATATTCATGGCTACAGATTTGGTCAGTGAAGAATATCATAAAGATGTAATATTTATTCACTTTGCATGTGCACAGAATGTTGAAACTGTGGAAGCTCTATTGCTTGCCTTACTGGGCTCAATTGCTCATCATTTTACACCTAGGCAGGAGAAACTGAGCATGTGAATGTAGTGAAGTGACTCATACCTGTTCAAAATGAATGTAAAATGTCACCACGGCAGGTACTGTGTTTTCACATGCACTTTGCAGAATTATAACTAAGCAAAGAGGAAAAGGACGGGTGAATAAAAGCCCAAACTGCAGCTTTACCCATTTATATCTCTACTAAATCTGGCATATTTTATAATAATCATGGTCAGTATGCAGAAGATGCTTTGTAGTTCACATTTTTTGCATTCAAATACGTCCCTAGTAATCTATCCCAAAATGTTTGGATTCAAATAAAAATAATAAAACTGATAAAGGAAATTTACACTATTGAGTTTAACATTAAAATCGCTAAATTCAGCAGTATATTATTCTCTCATCTTCCCTATTGTTCTCTCTAGAGATTCATGGATGTAATAACACATTAAAGAATGAAAACACAGGGGATTACTTTTATTTATTTTTGCTTTTTAAATGAAAGACCTTAAATGCATTCTCTTGTACTGTTCTCAGCATTTTAATGTTTCTACTATAATAACTTATTCATGTGCAGCCTTTAAAAATTTAAATCATCATAATAATACTTTGGTATCTTCGTTGCTTTTTTACATTTCATACTATCATACTTCTGCATTAAGCATTTTGCTTTTGTCATATATTTAATTAATTGAATTATTGATATATTTAGCCAGTGCAGTAGTTATTTCAGAATAGTAGCATTTTTATATATCTCTTTTTACTGAACACCGCAGCAAGTTACCTAGATATTACACAGGCTAGTACATGTGTCTTTATTGCTCTATATATTTACAACTCAAGAGAAGCTGACTGAGGATAAACTGTTAATTTTCTAAGCTATTCTTGAATTCAGTAACTTCATTCTCTTTCTTTTCCATTCTAGAAATGCTAGAAAGGTAATTGTAGAAAGCAAGATGTACAAGGACTTCTAGACTATTTCCTTGCCCTGCAACTATCTACCACAGCCATTTCTGCAGATGGTTGCCTAATCTTTTCTAAATGATCGCAGCATTCATTAAAACTTGAGATGAATTATCAATGAATTTATGCCAGGGAAGTTTAAAGTCTGTGAAAAATTCTGAAGCTGTATGAAGAGAAGGAAGAAGAATCAATGTTTTAAATAATGGCTACTGCAAAGTCTACTCACTAAACACAGTTAATCTGAATGCGTTTTTTTTTCGAAATGGTAAAGCTTCCAGGTGAAGCTAAATGATATTGCATACATTTTTTAGAGCATTTTCTTGTCCTTGCTTAAGTCTCCTAAATTGATTTTAGAAAAGAATAATAAAAAATGGAGGAAGTGTCACTGCATGTGAATTCTGCATGCTACATTTTTATCATTTGGGGTACCACAAAGCTGGCTGTTTATATGCAGACATCGTGGGTAGCTGTTGAATTTTGTGTGGAGAGGAGAGGAGAGG
>VXBO01012366.1:114800-125111 GCA_013400135.1 Rhinoptilus africanus
GTAGAGAGAAGACCCTTGGCTGCTGTAAACTGACCTGGTTCCACCCAGCCAGGACAAATTCTGTGAGCTGAGGATGTAGTCTAGAAGATCTTTCCCAAAATCATACATATACTTTGAGCTAAAAGGTTTATATAACCTGTTCGCAAGGATATGTAGCTTCTGCTAGCCATCACTGGCAGGTGAACAATCACACACATGCAATTTCAAACATACTATTCCACCCACTTCAGACTGGGAGATATCTGTATGGCACAGCCCCCTGATGTGTAGAGTGCTGCAACGGCTTCCAAAATGGACCTGGAGCCTCCTAAAAGGTCTGAACTCTTATAGTAACATGCATGGCCTTAAAAAATATGACTCATAAATAACTCTTCTCTAGTCAACAGAATTACTTTAATGGGAAGACATGACACAAATGAAAGGAAAATCAGCAATTCAGAATTTAAATCTCAGAACAGACTTACACAATAACTAAAACCTTCCTTCAGAAATACATGCATGGGATTTTAAGTAGGAAAGTACATAAGAGATTTACCCTAAAACTATCAAGGAAAATCACTTGGACATAGATCTTTCAGGATTACTTGAAAACCCACTAGATGGTTTCACTGGATTTAGTAAAAATACACTTTTCTAGGTGTCACAGTTTAGGCTGACCAGCCACTAAACGTATCTCAAACCAGGACATTGGGTCTCTGAGATTCTCATTTCAGATTCAGCGATTCATTTAGTGGTTTTAAGGACCCAGATATCACACTAAGGCTAAAAAGCAGTATTCCCCTCACTCTTGCTGCGTAATCCACTCTTGGAAAAAATATTTGAGCTCATTTGCTAACACATCCTTCCTACCTCTATGGCCCATAGCATACGCGAAGACTGCATGGTTGGCTTATTTGACAGGCGTTGTCTATGCAATGCCTCTCTAAAAGCAAATTAACTGTTCAACTGCAGATCTGAGCTAAGCAATGCATAGTTTGTAAACCACATCTTACAGAAGTTCACCCTGAAGCCTGCATTAAGGAACAGCAGCGGTGCAAGATTTCTCTCCTCCTTAACACCAGATCAAATAGCTAATGCCAGCACAGAAAAAAATTATAGCAGAAAAAAATGACATAAAAGCAGACTTAATTGATGGACATAATCTATCTGATCATAATGTACTACTCTTAACACAGGAACAAAAGCACTTTACTGGTTTGAGAAAATTAATCCAGAAAAGAATTAGCAGACTATGATAATGACACTCTACAGGTCTACAAAATGCTCTGAGAGCCGTTAGTATACTTGGTTTTCTTCATTATAAATATTTTTTAGAACTTTTTAAAATGCTGTTCTGTAGCTGTGACAGAGATTTCTACTCAATCATGACAAAGTGCCTCCTGGCCCAGTTCTCTGATTAGATTAGAAAGCAATGTAAAACACAATCTAGTCAACGTGACATTGGTATTCATATTAAGGAGAATGATGGGGATGACACTGCTGAAGTGGTATCATCCTCGGAGGTGGAAGGGCATGCCTGTCTTTCATCAATAAGCATCAAAGTAACTGATTTTAGTACTCTCATTGTTCCTACATCCCTACATGATGTCAGACACTTGAATCACTTCTTTAAAAATTCTCATGCATCTCCTGCATATATGCTGCAACCATCTACACCTTTTGACCTCCAGAATGATTAATGTCAGTCTACTCTATGGAGAATTGTGGCTGCTTCCCCTACAGATGTCAATAATAAGGATCATTAAAGAACATCTATTCCCTGATGGCTGCACAAGATATACCTCATGTAACTCATTTCAGCTTGTCAGCATAATATGTGATGTGGTTACCTAAAATCTGTCTTAGCTCATCACGGCTCATCACTTGTAGAAATGGTGCCAATAGTCAACATATATTAACATCTGGAGATTGCAAGCAGGGACTTTTTCAGTGAAGATGTTTAGTTCTGGACTTAGAACTGTAGAGACTGGGATACTCATTAAGCCGGGATGTCTGATTGTAAGTTATGTAAATGCATTCTAAGAATTACCTATTGCTTATGGACATAGATAAACTAGTACCTCTTTCACGGAGAAGTCTGCAGTTAGTGGTGTTTTATGCAGTGCAAACAGATTTTCTCTTAACAGCTGGAAACCTTCAACTGGGATGTATATCATGGCTCTCTAAGAGAGGCTTATGACTGGAATCACATTATGATGCTCCTAACTATGAACCTTTTTTGAATTCTCTCCAGAGCTACTTGCACATCTGCCCACAAATATCCTATAAATCTCTCCCATTGACTCTACTCTACTGTCTAGAAAGAGCTGGAAAAGAATGGTCTCACTGGGGAGCTCAGTAAAGTAGCTACAAAAATATCTCTTATACAAAGATATTTTCAAACAAAAAAAAAAATGAATTTGCTTAAAATTATGTTTTTGCCTCTTGTGTGTTGGCTCTCTTAAAATATTCTAATGATTTAGTTACCTGAAAGAAGTGTTCTCAAATATAGTCTACTGTAAGCATGCATAATGGAATATTTATGGTAAGTAAATTCTGAATCAATAGATTAAATTATGCACACAAGAGACTTAATAGTATAGCTGATTGTCCACTCATGAATCAGACTCAGAACTATAAAAGCAGTATGTTTAGTCACAGCTATCCAGCATGCACTGTAAGGTGAAACTAAAAAACAGTGAGTACTGAGGAACAGAGGTGGCCTTTGTGGGTGGAAATAATGCATTTTTTTAGAATAGTATTGCGGGCAAATAGGCAGATTCTGGGTATACAGGCTTTCAGCTCGGAAGTAGAAGCATCAGACTAAAAAGCTCCTAGGTGTTTTATTACTGCCACTTAAAACCTTGCCTTGCTTATGTACTTAGACTACCATGGCCCCAACACTACTACCAGAATGAACAGATTAGATGTATTTCACATTCAGTTAAGTGGTTAACAGTTAATGTCAAAAAATGGCTAAGCAGAAGAGATTATAAACAGAAAATTCAGGGGAAAAAAAAGTTGCCCACATTGCCCACAAAAATTATACAACATGAAATATTTGCTTCAATCTAGCCATCAAGAGTAGGCTGAAAAGCTAATGTCGAAACTCACAAGGTACGAGTTCTCAGAAGACCACAGAAAAAGAATCCTAGCTTTAGACCTAATACAGGGACTACTCATTCTGTATTGATCTTGTGGAATAATTTTTACATTTTCCAGGATATATTTAAATTTGATCTTTTCTATTTGTTAAATAAATAAATAAAGTTACTTCAATTTGGTATTCATTCACATCTCAGATTAAATAAAGTACTTCTAAAAACTAAAATCTTATTATTTTAGAAACAAATTTTGGCAAATGAGAATACCATTCTGGTTTTTGAAAATGATTATTTGCTTGATGTATAAGTAGCAAACTTCACTAAAATCTATTCAAGGAATCCTAGGTTTCAAAAGTAACATTCCATTAGTTTTAATGAAGGTTTTGAAAGTGCTGCAGCAACGGGTCTGCAAAGCCTGACTGAACTGGAGTGCTCTGTGCCAGAACTGACTCCGGAGCCCTGAGGTAGTTATATCTACAGTCAGAGCAGTTTATTTCCCAGGATAACTGCAGAACCCATTGATGCAAGACATGGTTATACGAATGCCCACATGCTAACATATGTAAAACATCTCAAAAGGATAGTCTGGGTGCACAAGATCTACCTCTGGGAAAAGGGCTTGGTGCCACATGACAGCACATGTATAGAGTTTAGGCCATAGAACAGATGTTCCATTTCTTACTTCCATGTAAATTATATTTTTAAAAAATCATTAAAAGTTCCCAAAAGACATGAAGAAGCAATTTTTTATGTAACAGATTCTGTCCAAAAATAAGTCATTAATGCTAATATACAGCCCCCTATATTGGTAATCACAGTTAGCACTTCTATATCATTTTGATTACTTTATATGGTGCATATAAATTATTCTTTCCCACTATCAAAAGAATAGACAAGTCTCGTTCTTCTTCATGTTGTAGTTTTAATACTGAGCATAGAATCATAGAATCATAGGGTTGGAAGGGACCTTAGTAGATCATCTAGTCCAACCCCCCTGCCAGAGCAGGGCCACCTTAGAGCAGGTTACACAGGAACGCGTCCAGGCGGGTTTTGAATGTCTCCAGAGACGGAGACTCCACCACCTCCCTGGGCAGCTTGTTCCAGTGCTCTGCCACCCTCAAGAGTAACATCATCATCAGAGTAACATCACCTACAACTGACAATAATTTCACCTCCACCACTGTAAATCAAAAGTCATGAAATCGTGGAATTATATGTGTGTATAACTGCTGTGTAAGCAGCATTGGCTCCAGACAGATTAATTCTTGCAGTTGTGAGCAGCA
Organism: Rhinoptilus africanus; assembly: GCA_013400135.1. Classification (NCBI taxonomy): domain Eukaryota; kingdom Metazoa; phylum Chordata; class Aves; order Charadriiformes; family Glareolidae; genus Rhinoptilus; species Rhinoptilus africanus. The sequence continues at coordinate 119,167 of VXBO01012366.1, forward strand.
CACAGGACTGACAGGCCTAGAATAATAAGTTATGATTTTCTAGCTCCTTTCTCTGTGTTCTGTTAGACCATGTCGATTCTTATGCATACCTATACAATTTAATCCTTTAGATTACAGCAACAAATACAGTTAATTAAAGTGTGATTTCTCTAAATCCTTATCCATGACATCAGCTTGGATTTACCTTTAAGTGGCAGTCTTTTAAAAGTTAATAACAATAAATTATTCCCAATATTAAGAATAGGACAATACAATAATCTTGGAGAAAAAGTGACCATTGGGAGGATGTCTGTTGTGGTTGTTGCCCTCTGCTGTTCTCTTACTACCCCAAGGCCCATCATCGTTACTGACATGAAATGTTATGGTTCTATACACTGGGTACATACCAAACTGAAGTTAGGAGTGACAGCCACTTTACCTTTGTCACATACCTGTGGCAGGGCCTGAGCAGTTTGCTAAAAAAGTGATAATTGAATAAAAATAGTAAAGCACTTGTGGAGAAAAAAATTATTATATGCGATTACTGGACTACTGGTGCTCTTCTGGACAAATGCCTGTAGCAATCAAGAAGTATACGAATATTAGTCTGAAGAGAAAATGCTCTTTGAAGTATATAAATGAGGTGTAAATTGATGAATAAAGTAGTTCCTGCTGGCTCTAGCAAGAAGAACTTGCTTGCTCTAGCAAGCAAGAACTCTTTGCGTGAGAGAAGACAAGTCTCTTAGATGGTATTTACAGTTGTAGAAAATGGGGGTCCCATACGAGTTCCACAAACTACCTGTAGATCTAGAATTGGGACCAGTAGTTGGAGAGCTGCAATATTTCTGTGGACATTTAGCTTCCTAGCTCTGGCAGTCAAAACACAGCTTAGGGATTCTAAATAAAAGGACTTAAAAACTGAGGGTCTAGGGAGAGTTTCTGGCCAAGTTATAAAAAGCTTGTGTAAACACCACTACTTCTAGGTGTAAATTATTGGGAAGGAGTTTATTCTGGTTCCTCACATGCCCTTTGCAATGAGCAGAACCTCTCTCATGTCTTCAACGACTTACGAAGTTAGTTGTAGGAGACAGAAGGGAGCAGAAGGGAGACTGCTGCAGACTTCAGGGCATCAGGAATAACAGGAGCCCTGATTCTTAACTAAATAATACCAAAAGAAGAACGTCAGCCAAGCAAAAAAAAATGAAAACAGAAAAAAAAAGGAAAGAAATCATATATGCATACATGTCTGATGAGGGCCAATCTGGCTCTGCTCACTGAAGGAGGAGTCTATAGGGCTGAGGAAGACAGAGAATCATTTAATCATCAGAGCTTCTGTTTTCATTGGCTGTATCAGAACTGAATTCAGAGCATCCTCAGGGTATATAAGCAGAAGTACTGTCTTTTAACTGCTATGCTTAACTAAAATTTTACCATGTTTTTTATATTTATATATATATATATATATAAAATTTTGTTTACTAGTATCATTAAGTCACAAAGAGTTGCATGTGACAGGGAGGTGTCCCTGTCCATGGCAGGAGGGTTAGAACTAGATGATCTTTAAGGTCCCTTCTAACACGAACCATTCTATGATTCTATATTGGTTCACTGTAACAATATGCAGCAAATGAACAGGTAAGCATATTAAGCCTAATTCAGAACTGACTGTACTAACGCTGTACTGGTGCATTCCAGTGGGCAGTAGGTGGTATTTTTCATATAAAGAGATTATTTCACAAAAAAAAGATGTTTCAAAGCCATACTCATTGATCAATATGAACTAAGAGTTTCAGACAAAAGAGAAGAAAGGCAAAAGCAAGAAGAACAGCATTCTGTAAAAGTTGAAAGAGCTGCTTTTTTCCTTCTTGTTTTATTATACCTACATCTTGAATTTGAATTCAAATTAAAAAAAATCACTGAAAATAAAACAAAATTCCTTTCTGAGTTAGCATTTAATTCAGCCCCAAACATTTCTGTCTGTCTCATGAAGCAAAAAATTATTATTATACCAGTGAATGAATTTGGAAAATTAGAAATTAAAAATAATATTGCATCTACTCAAGCGCAATAGGATTTACATTAAAAGTAAATTATTACTTCCTACATTAGGCTTCTTCATAATAAAAATAATATCAACTTTATCTAGTGAAAAAGAAATAAAAGAATCATAATTATGTGGGACGTAATCCAAGAATCATAATTACATTGAGCATATACAGGGATAAAATGTTAAAGACAATAACCAAATGATAAGCCACTCTGAAACCTGTTCATCCCACCCCAGAAGGTTGTTAAGAAATGAACATTTCTACATTCACACAAAATATGAAATAGTACTTAAGATTCTTTGAAACCCATGTATGTGTTTATATTTCTTGTTCCATATACTTACACACTGATGGAGAAATTGCAGCTATTTTCTGCATGGGCTGAGGATGAACAAATTGAGCCACGAGGAAAGTGAATACATAAAACTAGTCATTCTGCTTTAGAGTTGGCATACTCCTTCATGGCTGTGAATTTTTATCATGTCCAATCTATTGATGATGCTGCTTGTCATCTGCAGTTTTCATTAGGAAAAGGAGTTAGAGCTGATGGTAGGCTTTGTAGGAGTTCATAAATATTCTCCTACTGTTCAAAACTGCTGCAATGAACTAAAAGCAGACATATTAGCTGCGTTTTCGAACCCCCATGAAAGCAGAGCTATTAGACTATAAAGCATAATCACTAGACATGTTAATTAAAGAATAAAACATATCAAATTAAATATGTCATATTTTTTTCTGTTCTGGTCCAGGACAGAACAGCAAATCCAGCTCGTCAGTTTTTGCTCCTAAACGTAAGCTCCACATCTTCATAACCCTTCCAATAGGATCTCTCTGAATACTGCTGTTGGAATGGTTTTATAATGGAAGAGGTGAATAGTGCGTGTTTGTCTCCTGCTTCCCTTGGTGACTCGAGCAGGGAGCTGACCTGCGATCCTGCCAGGCTACGGGACTTTCTGCAGTGGTCTGCATGGGGAGGCTGATGGCTGCGTGCCAGGCTGCCCTCAAGGAGTCTCTTCTGTGGGCACTGACAGCCTGGTAGGACATTTTCCTTGATCATCAATATAATGCTTGTACATCATTCTAAGGTCACTTTGATATAAATACCCAGTGACAGATGAGGCCTGTGGGGTGCTTGTTAGAGAGCCAGTGGTAGATATTTTATTCGAAGCCTGATCAATGGCAGCACAGCAAGACTCTGGAGATCTGTACGTGTCACTGTAGAACCATAACAAGACTGTTTCTTCTTCAGCCACTGAGTCCGCAAGTTTTGAACAGGAGCTTGTGCTCCTGCTTATAGACAGTTTGGTGAATCCAGTGGTCTTCACCTAGAGACAGCGAGACAGCCCAAGCTCTGGAGGAGAGTGCTCTCTCCCTTATGAGCATGTACAATCTCATTTGGGCCAAGATGACTAAAGTTAGGGAGGCAGACCTGACTGTGCAGGAAGCTGCCACTGCTATGGCCCTGGGGTGTTAGAAAAGGCAAAATATAAAGCTACTCCATGCTGTTTGCTATAAGTCAACAAACACGAGGGAACATTGGTTTAGAAATATGGCATCTGACATAGAAGATAGACCTCAGAAAATGAAAGACAGAGATATTTATTAAAATTGAGGTGGGTGTTTTTTTTCTTAAGAACAAGAGGAGGCCTATTTTCTCAGTTTTCTTCTACTTATATGTATTTTATTTTTCTTTTAGAAGAAAATTATCCCAGCAGTAGTGCTTGAGATTCATTAATGTCATTTAGAAATCTTTCCTTTTGATAAATGGAGCTCACATATTCATGGGACTGTTTCATTGGAAAATTGTTGCCCAGCCAACGCAGGCTACATAGATTGCTGTGAACTTGTGGACTCCAATCTTATATTTGAATTTCTCAACTTTCCCACCTATTGATAGTTGTTTCTTCTTTATTGTTATTGCCTTCTAAAATCACTTAATCTCAGAGGCCTTTGTCTGCTAACTCTTACATTTTCAGGTTTCTTTGGTACATGCAAGCCTCTGAGCTGTACAGTTTTCCACAGCACTGCATATGGTTGCAAAACTACCTCACGTACTTCAGATCTGACTTTCTATCTGCCCCCCTGACTTGCTATTCATACACTTAAAGCTTGTTCCTCCCCATATTCATGCTAATCTCTCATAATCTATTAATCTAATTAATTAATTTATTAATCTCTTTAAATTCTCAGAGCAAATCCACAAGCAGGAGGTGTAGATTTTTACTCAGATTATTAAAGTAAAGCACAGAACACCAAGATACTGAAGTCACCTAGCAAGACTGCCCCATCCTTAAAGTTACTTACCACCCTAATAATTGCTTTGATCAGCTGGGGCTTTATATTTGCTCTTTATTAAATGCTGAAAAGAGTCAGACTCGATACCAAACACAGGGGAAACCCACTGTTAATCACAATACTTTAAGATCTGCTGGTGTGTCAAGCTGTGTTTCATTTAACTTTAATGTATCTATACACTTATCTTTATCAACAACATGTAAAATAACTCAAGATAGATAACAGCAAATGGAAAAGTTTTGATTCTCGTATTCTGTCTGCTGAATGGCGCTAGTTGTATTCATGTATAGAAAGTAGTATTAGAAACTCCACAATAAGAGATTTCTACATTTTCCTTGGGAAATATTTCAGAAATATAAATCTCCTTAACATGTCCAGATAGACACTTTGGCTTACCAATTCTTTGTTGGTAAAGTATGACATTTTTTAAGAAGAAAAGAGTAATATAAAATTCCTTTTTTAATAAGATTTGTTCCAGATGTTCTCTCTAAGGTCGTAGCATTTCATTAGTTGAATACCTTCTTTGAAGTATTCCTTTATTAACTTCTTTTTTAATTGAAGGTCTTTTAGACTGGAAGCAAGACACTAGATAAAATATAAGTCAGGATTTGAATAAAATTTGAGATGGAAATTATGTTTGATACTTAAACTCATTACTTCTGTGAAAAATACCAAAATTACTTTAAGGAGGAATGATGATGCAAAATCTGAACATTTAATTTAGCACAATGTGTTAAACAGTATAAACTATTGTGTTACTGTTAGAAGACAACAGACAAAATGTAAGAAGTGAACTAGTTGGAATGCACAGCCTATCTCCAAAGAATGCCACTGTACTACAGCAGTAAATGGAGAAAGGCCAATTGTATATTTACTAACTACTTAGATTATGTAAGAAGAAGATGACAGGAGATATTCAGTATCAGTAAGAGGTAAAAGGAAGCTATGAAAGACTATTATTTTTACTGCACATGCACATATAATTAGTCTCCCATGCTAGAATCCATGAAATATAGTTCAGGACCAAGTTACTACTTACTCCATAAATATTATACTAACAATGGTAGTCTTTTCAATACAGCTTTTAATCATGAGTATTTCTCATCTAGTAATCTATAAATAAGAATTAGGACACATCCTCGTTAGACATTAAGCCGAAATTCATTCTTGGTCTGTCAATTCCATTTCCACTAAGGCTTTCTGTACCGTCCTTGTCGGGAAAGCAGCTGACAGCGGCTTGCCCACCTAACTTCATCAGGCTTCAGAAAAGTAAATACAAGTTCCACACTTATGTTTAGCACATGATACATAGATCTCAGTAACAGGAAATTTAAAATTTCAAAAATGTATATGGATAGATTTTAAATGGCCCTACTTTTCTACCCATATCCGCACATCTGTAATTACGGCACACATTCAGGGGATTCTTTCTTTTATTCTAAAATCAATTTGGTTTTTATTTTATTTTATTTTATTATATTTTATTTTATTTATGTATACTAAACAGTCCTGCTTAGTTCATCTAGATAATATGATACAGAGGTGATACACTGCAACTTTGACACAGTAATGTACATGAAGAATAGACAGAAATAGAAAATCACAGAGTCACAGAATGGTAGG
>VXBO01012366.1:125228-140285 GCA_013400135.1 Rhinoptilus africanus
CTGGTGCAGGGGGTTATTCCTCCCCAGGTGCAGCACCCTACACTTGCCTTTGTTGAATTTCATAAGGTTCTCCTCTGCCCAACTTTCCAGCCTGTCCAGGTCTCTCTGGATGGCGGCACAGCCTTCTGGGGTGTCAGCCACCCCTCCCAGCTTTGTGTTATCAGCAAACTTGCTGAGGGTGCAGTCTATCCCCTCATCCAGGTCATTGATGAATATATTGAAGAGCACTGGGCCCAGTACTGACCCCTGGGGAACACCACTCGTCACTGATCTCCAACTAGACTCTGTGCCTCTAATCATGACCCTCAAATCAGTCAGTACAGAAAAGTTAGATAGCTGTAACTTTACCTTCAGCTGTTTGCTAACTAAAAAAATTCATACGCTGAAGCATATACATTCACAGTCATCAATAAATCTATGAGATAAAAGCAAATCTCAGATAAGAAGAATTTAATTTGTGGAGCATTTCCTACGCTATTGCTATGTAGATTTGTGGCCCAAATAAGGAAGAAGTATCTTCTCTGTGCTTGTGTTAATCCAAAATATGAGCACCTAAACACAGTACGTAAATACAGCAAAAAACTAAAAGAGATAAAAATGGAGAACAGGAAGTTCTTATGAAGCAGACAAGGAAGTATAAAGGGTGGACAATTAGGACCATTTTGGAACACTAAAAATCAGTTTGTGTTATATTGCAGTGATCTTTCCCCACATAGGCCATTTAAAGCGAATAAATGCAGTTGGTTGGGATGTAATGCTGACAGTTCCATAGCTCTTTAGACTTTCTTTTCTGTTGCCCAGCCTCAACCTGCCTTAGTCAAGATCATTATACCAAGATGACTAGAAGAAAAAGAAGTAATCTCATGGGAGCAAAGCTGCCAGTTTACAAAGATGATACATTTTTATGCATTCTTCAGGTTTATTCTTCATGACCTTCCATGTCCTTTTGCTTGCCTCATGTCTCTCCTTCACACAAAACCATTGTGTGTTTATATTTGGGAAGTATATAAACAAATTTTATAATTTCATTACATGCACTTTGTTCCTGTTTTATAAAAATAGGGCATACTATGAGAAATTTTATTTAGTCTTATTCATTGTATGTTTCTGCCAGGATCTTAGTTTATTTTAGTATTACACAGAATTATGCCTAACATGACTTCGATATTAAGAACCTGAAGTATTATTTAAATTAAAATGCCTATACTATTACAATATATTTTTAAGTACTATTGAGATAAGAAGTTTTGTTCTTTTAGGGACACTTCCCATAACCCAAAGACATCATATTAAAAATAAGCTTCACATAATGCTACGGATCATTAAGTACACTAATTATTTACAACTATTCAAAATATACATGTCACAGTATGAGCCAGAAATGACAGTCAGATTAACAAGAACTACAGCACAGCAGCTGTGTAGGCGATGAGCACAGAACCTTCCCTTGCCTTGAAAAAATATTAGAGAACTTTTCTTCACATACTGGAAATGTCTCTCACATTACCGTATCTTCTACTGAAATCACAGCAGAAACATTCTTCAGATTTCTCCAGCTGAATCATGGCTTTACTTACATACCTATTCCCTCAAACTTGCCCTCATGGGCAGATGTTTCCCTATAAACACATATATTATCAGGACAAATTCCTTAAACCTTTTGAATGATTCTATGCTTTGAACAAACAGATATAATAATAACCATAATCACATTTCCTTAACCCATTACGCATGGGCCTGTATCATACTTGGCAATATAACTACATTCATTCCAGTGATGCCAGTCCTGACTGATAGTGTTATAAATATGTGAGTAATTAAGAGAAATGCAAATACTGCAGCTAAATTCTTTAGCAACCTTTACTACTTCATAGGAGAGTTTTCCATCTTTCATCTATGTTACTCTGCCTTTAAAATTGCCAGAGAAATCAAGACGCTGCATATTCTACATGACAATGAAGCCATCAATGTCAATGTCATTCTCTGAACAGCTATCATCTAAATTAAAGGGAAAACATTTAATATGCATATTAATATACTTATGTGTGCATCTCAGTATGACCAAGCGGGTAAAAAGGTGGTATACTGTCATTCCAATATGTATGCAGCTCTGATCCTCCTTGTCTCACTACTCATTCTCATAACTCCATTTGACTTATCATCCCAGCTTTCTGTTTAAATACGTAATTATGCGTTCTCTTGTACTAATAATATATGCTGGTACTGAGTATGAAATTAGAATGTGAAGTACTATATTTAATGGCATAAAATGTTGGCTCTTAAATCTGTATTAATTATTCATTTATGTGTAGCAGGTTCCTCAATGCATGATAGACTTAGTTAAGTACATATCTGGAATATCACATATTAACCACTGCTGAAAAAATAATTCAGAAGAGAAAATTTTTCAGCTTCATTTAGACTGCTTTTTGTGGTTGAAAATGCAAATTAAAGGGACAAGTACACTGTGTCTCTTGCTTCCTAAAGCCACTGGCCATTAAACAGTCTAGATCCTAGGCTTGGAATAGCTCATGAATAACTACCAAAGCGCTTTATTTAAATCGGTAGACTAAATTATTCATTCAGAATTAAAGTGTCCCTAATTCATTTTACCTTACTGGGTAAATTGACCTAAAAAGAATTAAAACCACTTTAAATCTGAATGAGAGTAGTCCACAAAGTAGAGTAAGTAATTTATTTCAGGGTCACACCTTCAGCTGATTCTGAATTTTCTATGGCAGTCTCACAAAGACAAGCCTGGAATCTGTCTCTCCATCTCACTGCACAGAGTTCTTATTTATTCCAACTAGACATTTAGGGGTTTTTTCTTCTCATGTTTTCATTCTCTCTTGGACATATTGGACATCTGAATGACAGACTTTAAATTTCTGTAATTTGCAAACCAGTAACAGGCGGAGACATTTGACGACTAGTGGGCAACCTTTCTATCTGTTTACTTTTCTTTTTTCCATGCAACCTCTGTTCTTTTTGCAATAAAACTTCTGCAGAATGCTGATGTGGTTCTCAAGAGAACACTAAGCTGAATGCTCATCTTTAAAATTCCCTTTTTTTCAGTAGCAGGTTCCCATGTAAAATGGGGAATAGGAGTTAGGAGAAAGGAAAAAGATCAAAACTTGACTGTATCAATCACGTCATTTTGTCATGGTCATGAAATCTCTCTTCTGAGATCCAAATAAAGGAGATGATGAGTTAGTGATAGTCTTTCAACATGACCCAAAGCAGCACAGACACAAAGACAGAAAATATTAGTAAGGCAAAGATTATGAAGAAAAAAATTTGTTTTAAGCCTTTCTCTTTTGAGCCAAAGAATATCAATAGGCCAGACTGAAACAACCCTACGTCAAATTATCAGGTTGACTTTCTTTTTTTTGTATTCTAAATCCTTACAGATTGACCTGATTTTCTTCTTGACCTCTTCTCATGGACCTCTTCTCATATCTCTACACAGAATAGCTACATAGTTCTCCTCAGAAAGGTTTCAGTGTTTGGCCAGTGGTATTCTACACATTTTGACACAGATTCTCAAAATCTTGCTGCATTTTTTTTTCATTGTGTTCTTTTTCTATGATATTTATTACAAAGTATGTCTGTAGAATTAAATGTAGAAGCACTGGTGTTCACTGTACCCATCCCACCATACCTGCTCACCACACACGGACATTCCAATCTCCATAAAGTTCAGGATGTATCTTTTTTTGATTACCTACCACCATGAAATACAGTGCATATGAGAAATAATAAACAAACTTTGTAGATATATGGAATACACAATCCGACATCAGATATACATTGTTCATTTGTTTTTAAAACTGAGAAAATTTTTGTGTATGTTTTAAAATACTCCTGCTGATCACATCTTATTGAGATGATTAGGATTTAGGTATCCTAAAGTGATTTAAACACAACTGAGAAGAGGTTTAAAATTAATACCCTTTTTTTCTCATTGCTTTCCTAGATTAAAGTTGCTTTTTAGAAAAAAAAGATTAAAAAAAAAAGAAAAGAGAGAGAATGCAGGAATGAAATGAAGGTTTTCACATTCCTTAAATCAGAAAAAAAAAATCCATTTTGATTCAAAGCATTCTCAAAAACTTTGCACATACATACATGAGTTGAAGTATACATCTTTCTATATAAAAAAAGCATAAACGAGAGCGGAAGAGTTAAGAAGGAAATGGTCATGTATACCTTTATTTTTTACATTTTGAATGCTTCTGAATTAACTTTGCCGTGACTTGCATACTGAGCAGAGTACCTGCATGCCTTGTCCTATTTATTTATAATTCCTGCCCATGAGTTGCATTCTAGATGGTGGTAAACCCAGCAGTACAACTCTTCTCAAATGCTGCCACCTAAAGGCTAAAATGAAGTACAGCTATAGAGATGGGTTCGTACAACCAAAACCGGCAAAACTGAGCAAATGCGAAATGGTTCACACCTGTGTAACAGTGGGAAGTAAAACGAAACATTGCAGATTTGTTGCTTGGATATCACCCACCAAATACATTCATGTTTAATCCCGTATGGATAATCCCCCCAAAATACTTTGAGGATATAGTTTTTCAAAGGACAGGTCAACACTGAGGTTTGTATCTTCAGCAGTCGTATTACTGAAACATCATTACATTTATAAATCAATTAAACAAAACTAAACAGCAAAACCAAAATTATTTATATGAGCTGAATGATTCAGAATTATGACACTACTGAAGATCTCCAAAATAGCTTTCTATTTAGAAATATGCTTCCAATAATTTGAACATATAATGCATGTCAACTCCTTAAAAGAAGAATGCACAATATATTTGAAGCTTTTTAATTTTGATTATCTCTTGAATATGCAGAAAAAAAATCACAAGCAGGGAAAAATTATGATTTGGCTGTAAATGATTTCAAGTTAAGCATTTAGTAATTAAAAAAAGGNCTCATTATGTCAACTAATGAAGTTAGGAAAAAAAAAACCAGTTCTGGGAATTTGCACTGAAAACTTTTTCCCCCAGTTTCATAAGTTAATTTGATACCTTTTCCAACAAAACCTTGATGCACTTAGTGCAGGCAATACATTTTAGACCAGTAAATTCATTGTAGTAGCTTCCCCATCCTTGACTTGCACGCCAACTTGTCAGTGTCCTTCTATTTCACAGTGGAACACTAGACTATAATCAAGGCAAAACAAAATCAGAGGGAAGCAAAATATATATATATATTTATTTCNATCTTCTAATTACCCTGATAAAAGGTGGTTTGTGTCATAGAAAATATATTTTGTGTCATAGGAAATATATTTTATGTCATAGGAAACATAACTAAACTTAAAGCAATTTACATATGCCATCTTTGCAATGCTTTAANATATATTTATTTCAACCAGTAATTACACAGTTATACTGTTACTGACGAGTCTGCCAAGTATGTATAATTGTGACACTTCATTTGTTAGTGTTCTGATGCACAAAAATTGAGTTTAGGAATAAGAGTATCGAGATTTATTTCCTGTGGGCTAAAATGAAATTTCAATTTCAGTTTGTATAAAGAAAGGCTGATCTAAGATTTAATTGTCTATGCTTCTTTATTTCCTTGTTTTGGCCTTGATTTTAGCAAGTTATTTCCAGTAAATACTTTAAAATCAAAACAACAGGCAATGCCATGAAAAAAAAAAAGTGTTATGCATCCCATCAATGGAAAACAAAGAGTTTCATGAAAAATTATGAAAAACCTTGTTCATTAGCATATCTAAGGAATACCTATATTAAATCACTGCAGTGACGACAGCCTTTACAGGACTGCCATCCTGTACATGAACACTCTGGTGTCCTTCAGTTGCTAAGGAATACATGGTTTATTTTTATTTCAGTTACAGTTTTCTCTTCTGGTACATTATCCAAGCTAAGACTCCCCACCAAAAGCAAACAGTAGGTTTACATGCTGTCCTTTCAGGTAGTTGATGGGGCTGCCCCACAATGCTACTGACATGACCAGTAATAAAGCAGGTATGGCAGGATACCCAACGTGTACTCCCACCCCTGACAGTTTCTGTCTGGGAACTCTTTGTACTTCCTTCTAGTCTGTGTGTTTGCTTCCCCTTTGCTCCTCTGTGGGCTTGAGTTGTTGACAGAGGACAAATATGGACACAGGAACTGGAATCAGTTCCCAGGTTCTAATAGTCTGGACAGAATTGATCAGTCTGAAAAAACAGGGCTCATTACTCTGGCAACATCAGATTTTAAAAAATATTATTCAGGGAAATTTATGATGTACACTGTTTCCTACAACATGGGATTTTCTGGCAATTGATCCAGATAAGAAAAAAAAAAATTGGTTATGTATGACACTCATTATTTTTGTTAATGGCATTATTTTCCATTGTTTTCATTTGGCCAGAATTTCTTTCGGGATCTTAATAACAATCAATTAATAACGCTGTGCAGCACAGAACATTTCTGCAGTCTGTAATGGTGTGCACCACATAGATGCTCAATCTAACAGCAATCCAGCTCAGTAAGCTTCCACAGTATAGCACAGCTGCACACAGATACAATAGTGTGGGTCTAGATGTAATTAAAGAAATTTTGCCTCTGCAAGGCTGGGTGCTTTATGAGTGCTATTCTACTGATTCTGATACTGAGAGTGTTTCGGAAGAATTATTTGGACACTTCTGCACACAACACAGCAACTAGCTTAGAGCACAGAACATAGCTCTCATAGTGTGCGCTCTATGTATTTGTATTTAATGGAAAGAATAAGAAGACTTAATCTCGTCTTCGGGGAACGTACAATTGAAATGGTTCTGATTTGATTCCTTCTCGTGATAACCACTGTGAGATTTCAGGTGTTTCAAGTTCCTAAAGCTAACAGAGGATAAAGAAAACAAAGCAAAAATAAAAAGTAATTGTTCTTTACTACATTGCAGCTGGAGATCTTATCCCATAAGCTTTTTTTCTGTAAAACTCTGATTGTTTCAATAATGTACTGTGAAAGATTCATAAGCCTTCTTGTAGACTTGTTCTGCAACCCTCCTTCTGGGTTAGAAGGAATGTCCTTTAGGCCCTAAACGTGGGCTTCTGTCTGATTCCCATAGATGTATTTCATACATCTTTTTCAAGTGTCATACAGTACCCTTCTAATTATGTTTTGTGGGAAACATGCTTATACTGTCAATTTATTTTTTTCTACTCATTAACCATTTCCATCATAAAGAAGTAGCAAAAGAAAGCATAGCTAATTGTATAAGAGGCCAATTCAGGACAAATGCAATGTTTTCCCATCACATCCCATCACACAAGGTTGCCATTTCTCCACTTTTTAAATGTCTATCCCTTGCTGCTAACACACAAAATTGAACACTGCCTGTGGCATTTACTGTACCTTCATCTGCTGGATTAAATGTTGTCTCAGCTGCTCTACTCTGTCCCTCGGGGACCAAAAGCGTTACCATTCAGAATACTCTCAGCAGCAGAAGCAGCAGAACACCAATGTCTCATCCAAACTAACAGCATAAAGGTGATAGCTCACTATGCTACTAGCCTATTCACCTTTTTATTCATTCTTTTTTATGTTTTCCTCATAGTTTATAGTCTTTTTGATATCAAGCAGGGACCTGAAGGATTAATCACTCTCTTACAATTCCTGACCACATTTTATTAGAAGTGAGCCAGAACCCAGAACTGCTCCTGGGCAGAGCTGTGTGAAGGATGGAAATTTTATTTCACATAGCGTTATCAGATGTACAGCCTGAGAAGACAGGGCAATGGCTCAATGATCCAGGAAACGTTTCCAGTTCCTTCAGGTTTCTTTTCATCTTACAGTACTACTCTGGAGATTTCAAAGTCTGACTTCAATCAAAGTCAGAATGGAAAGTAACAAATTTCCAAGTTCTCCATTGAGAAAAAAAAAAAAATCCTTTAAAGCATTTTAGTTGAGACTGCTTCTTGTGCAATTTGATGAGAGGATCTTTTGGGGAATTGGATTTGGACATCTTTCAGTTGCGTCCCTGAGTCTGTCCTCAAGTAATTCTGCGAAAACTGACTGGGTCTCATCCCAGCTGAGACAGAGAAGCTTACTCCAGTACTATACAATTGTGATGAAATTTCCAGAGGAGTTTTGCAAAGATATAGGTATGGACATAAGCTGTAGCACTTTTATACATCAAGTGAAACTCTGCAACCAAATACTCCAAACTGCAGTGATGTTGGGAACAATACTGAAACTCCGTGTCTTGAATTCCTCTCAAGTTATAGTATTGTGAGAAATCTGCAAAAAGCTGCTGACAACATTTAGAACATCACCTTATTTCCCTTGACAGTTTTTCAAGAGTAAAGTTTTTATGACAGCATGTGAACAAAAGAAAGCTACTTGTAAAATCCTAAACCCTGATTTTTCTTCTTTAAGATGTTTCCTTTTTACTTACCATTCTCCAAGCAATGCATATATTTACCTTAGTATTTCACATCTCGCCATTAAATGTATTAAAAAGACTGACAGAGTTGGCCTTGGACACCTTCCAAAATAACAATTTATTTAAAAGATTCTCTGTAACTACATAAAGATTTACTCAGTTATGTCTTTTAACCATGAAAGCAGATGTTCTCATTTTTGGAAGACACCTTTTAGTATCTGGTGGCAGATGGAAACTTTGTTAAGTATTAACTACTATAAGATGAGAGAGAGGAATGATGTACTCTCTCATTCATACGCCTAAAAACTCAGTCCTATCCTAGAGCGTGGATTTACAATCCCTGGCAACTAAGTTGAGAATGAGAGAAAAGGGGAGGCTAACACAAGCATAATTTTTTAAAGTTAAAGATCTCTCTGCTTATTATATCTGCAATAGGCATTTCCCAGATACTTTGTTCGGGTACTCACCTATTCCTGAATTATAAGCAATTCAAAAGAAACTGCAAAGCAACTAGAAAATTCTGCATACAATTTCAGCTTAACTTGAAACTTCTGAACTTCATTAAACTTCAATTAACTTTTCAAAATTATCATCTGTCTTTTATCTTACTAATTTCAGCCATAACCTAAAGCAAGAACAAAACCCACAAGGGAAGCTATGCTGATCGGGGAGAACATCGGAAACTTTACAAAGAAATCTCATTACACTTCAATACAGTTTCAGAACCAAAACCCTTGGCATGAGCTTCATAAAACCCTGAAAATTTTGTAACTCATGCAAATAATGCATGTGGGCCTTCAGGAACTGAAGCCATCAAAGCACGTTGACTAGCTTTTGCCTCTCCCCATAAGGTTACCTCCTGATTCACATGATGAGAATGGATCCATACATTCTCAGCGAAGTTCAGACCCTGTCACTTTTTGGTGGGAAGACTTCAAGCAGATTTGTATTTACATTCCAGGCTTGGAAAATAATTTCTTACAAATTCTCTGTTTTTTTGGGGTAGTTTTTGGCAAAGGGATCCACGTTGAGGTATTGGAAGTGTCTGTCATAGCTTTTTTTCACATGTCCCCAGGAATATGTCGGCAAGCACTGGTCACACTCTGTGTGTTCAGGCACACCTCAGGCACTGCTGAGGGTCAGTCAACGGAGCCTCCTTTGAAAGAACAGCATACGGGTAAATCTGATACCTCCCTAAAGAAACGGAGCTAAATGAAGCTCTGACCAGCTTCACAGTGTAGATTTGTGCTTGTTTTGTTTGTGGAGCTTTTTTGTTCCAAAGCTGATGAAAGCAAAAGTACAAGTGGCACATCCTTGCAAACAGTCACTCACATTTTTGGACAGGAGTCCTATTATGGACTCTTACAGTCAGTGCACATATGTGATGTCTGCTGTCTACCCTCATACTCATCTCAACTTCAAAGCATAGTGCTTGTTTACAAGTTCATCAAACCCTTCCCCGGGGATATAGGTGTCAAGCAATGAAAGGTGACTGCTTAGATGCCAGTGAATGATCTGTTTAGAAGGGAAACACTTCCAAAGTGGTGAACAAGAAATAAAGAGTTTCTCTTGTCTGCTATGCTAGTTTAAGTTAGTAATTATGACAGTTCCCCAAAATATACAGTTTCTAAATTTATTATTATTTTACATATAGAAGATATTCAAACACTTAGCATTTCCCAAGAGGTTTTGTTGCTCTTTTACATTTTCTCCTCAATTTTTAGGTACTTTACATAAAGTATTCTTGCTGATTTTCCTTTACTTCTGGACACTTAATTTTGCTTTATCTCTGAGATTCTGATGAATTTCTTAGACTATCACCACAAAAAACTCCACCATTAACTGTCTCACTTATCTCTCAATTTCCCCTGTAACTTTTTCTTTCCATTCTCAATACACTACATTTCTCAGCATCCCTCTATTATTTTTCACTTTATTCGTTTCTTATTCGGCCTCTCCCCTCTTCATTTAATATTTCCTTCTGGAGCCAGTCACCCTCCCTTCTCGTCCATCTTTTTTTTCCTCCTGCCAGCTGGAATGTGGCTGTTTGTCACTTGCTCTATTATGGAACTGTTCCCACAGTATTTCATGAAAATAACATCAGAGTCACTATTCTTCCAGCAGTTTTCAGCTTATTTTTCAAATTCCGGATGAGTGGGAAGGGTAACAGCAGGAGGAAAGAGTCTAATTCTAATAAAAAACAACTGTTAACCATAAAATACCTCACCCTCTTTAAAAAAAGTCCTTTTAAGGACTTTGTGAAAGCCTTAAACCATCATCACTACATGCTCCCTATCACTGGCAATCACCTGTTGATAGTTATCTGCCAAAACCCGATAACATACGAAAGTGAGATCTGAAATTCATAGGCAACTGAGAATGCCAATGTAACAGGCTGATTTACAGCAGGTGCCTTAGTGACTCATGATGGCCACCTGACTGTGCCAAAAATGTATTGAGCATGGTATATCTTTTGTGGAACCATTCTTTCTGCTGATGACGATACCAGCTACCAAAATGTACCACAAAGAAATAATTCTAGCAGAATTCAGGTAACAACTTTTTATTGTTTGAAAAAGTTGATTTTGAATGCATCAGACTTTTGTGTTTTAATACTTCTCAGCTAGGTTGAAGTCATATGCGTCCTGCAACAGCACCTCTCCCCCTTCAGGAAACAAATAGCAGACAGAACCACACCAAATGAATTTAGCAGGTCGAGTGCCAAAGATGTTGGAGTTGTAAGGACGAATAGAAGGGTAAAAAGCAGAACTTGCCTGGATGCAGTAAAAGCACAGCTGGTTTTGAAAGAGAAAATCCTTCTACAGCCTTCTTTAAGTACTGCATATTGCCTTGCATAATGGGGCTTGAATCTCAGTTGTCCCTAGGCACTACCACAAGCCACTTGATTAATAGTTAATCATTAGCACAGTACACGTTAGGCTCATTTTATAGCTGCCCAAGTAATTCTGATTTAGTGGAGCAGCACTGGAAATAGAAACATTATAGTTCATGCTAGCCTAAGGACACCAGTGAAACTTCGCCCACAGATCAAAAATAGCAGGTTGTTGTCTGAGATGGCATCAGACGTACCTGATAGTCAAGAGGCAGCAGAAAGGCAACCCCGGTATTTTGTCTTTTTAAGTATTATCGGCGATGAAGTTGCTGTCAAAGCTGTCTTCAAGAGCTTTTTTTTATGTGTGAATGTCAGTGTTGTCTCAAAGCGAGCTCTGGACTCAGGCTGACTTTAATAGTATAGATTCGGTTATAGGTCTGGAAATATGACCTTGTATGTCAGACTAGTTAGGCTGAGGATTTCTAGACTGCTTCTGTATAATGTCTTGAGTGTGTTTCAGACCAAAACCAACTGTGATCCCCCGAAATGCTTGTGTTTATATTATTTATATTTATAGTTCTTCTATCATAATTCTTATTGTTCAAATTGCAACGTGTCTGTAACTCTAAGTTTAAATTACTTTAATTACTTTAAATTACTTAAATTACTTGAAATTACTTCTGAAAAATACATAAAGCTTCTTCCTGCTTACAGGTGTTAAATTATCAGCATCTTGAATTAACAAAAACTAACTAACTCCTCTGCTTCAGGGTTATCTTGCCTGCAATGAGACAAGGTAATTTCTAGGACATAGCAATGTTGCCCTCTTTGGTCTTCACTGTAGATCTTTTATTCAGATTCGGTCCATAGCACTGGATTTTTAATCAAAATCTGTGGGAGGTCTCCATGTACACAGGTGTAGAACATACTCAGGAGATATGGACTTATGATAAAAAGATTTGTAGTGTGAAACTGAGAATATGTATTTGTCCCCAGCAGCTCTTGGCACTAACAGTTACCAGATGTGATCTGTGTTACAGTTCAATACCTAAGCTTGCTTTTCAAACAAAGCTCATATAATAATATTCATATGAAAGGACAGTATAAAATTGCCTTCGTAGAAAACTAGGAGAAAAAAAGAACTAAATTCTGGCAGAGATCTTTAAAAATGAAACGAGCTTCCCCCTCATTTGCAATATTTATAAATTTAGTTGTCAAATTGGTTTTGCTATGCAAATGTTGTTTACTCTTTGTCACTGTCACCTTTCAGTTCCTATCACCATAAGTTAAGCACCTAAAATTGAGCTTTGAATCTTCGGAACAAATGATAAAAAATATTCTCCACCTAAGAAAATGCAAGGGTCCCCACTACTAATTAATACTGCTAATACATTTGTGGCTTTTTTTTCTTCTTCAAACGGTGCTTGAAAAACATTTGGAAATGCCTCTTCCCTTTCACCAATCAAAATTATCATGTGTACTATGTTTTTGTATGTTTGATCAAAAGCACCATTGTACAAATAAAACCAGCAGTCCATCAAGGAAAATTAATTTAGCAACCATCTGTAGCAGACACTGCATCAACATGTAAAGATACAGTCAGTCTTCACAAGAAAAATAGAAACAAAATCTCTGAGACAGGTTTTATATTCCCCTTTTCCATTCTTACATAAACACGCTAAAAATGGGAACCAGATCACATATTCCACTGACAAACAGAATCCTGGACTAATAGAACCCCAAGCTTCCCCAAACCCACTCTCTTCTCTTCTGCTCCAGCACACTCATTTATCCACAGCAAACTCCATGGGCAGGTAGGTGTACATCTAACGGCTTCATTTGTTTCTGTTTGACAGTCAAAAAAAGACTGCGTACCACCTTGAAAATTGTACATGAGTTTAGTCACAAAGTGGGTATAAAAAAGCATAAAGATGTTTTTATTTCTTCTATGGACTGAGCAAAGGTAGTTGTGCTTGTAATTTGTGAGTAATCTGTCACAGCTAGTCAGTCCACATAGGTCTGGTCTTTCAGTGGCTTATTCCTTTCTGAACTATTTTTACCTGGTCAATGTGAGCATAGAAAAACATGCAAACAAGAATTCTTGGTTCATTGGCAACTCGTATTTGCATGCCACATTAAGGAGAAGAGATACAGGGAGCAAAGCAGTGGAGAAACAGACCTAGTACATTTTGATTTTCTGTTTTCTCCTGAAACATGTGCTAGCAAAAACCTGATTAGAAAGAAAAAAAATCATTCTGCCTAATAGGAGCTAGCAAGGAACATATGGCATGACATAGATTGTACACATTGAGACATCAGTCAACATGGCAAGAAGCTGAAGCAACATCCACAAATTACAACCTTAATTGCTAAAAATAATTAAACAGATTGGCAGACATTTTAAAAATCACACATGGGCATCCAGTAGCCATGGAAAGTGAGTAGGACTTAGTGATGTAAATAGTGATGCCATTTATCATTTTAAATGTCTTCTTTATTATTTAAAATATCTTTATTTGAGAGTTTTAAAAACATCCAGATTATATTATGTGCAAGTTTGACTGGGATAACCTTCTTTAATGCATGGGCTATTTTTAACTCATTCCTTTCTCTCACTGCATCCCTACATACTGTATTTGACTTTTAAATCAGTTGGATATTTACATTGTTCCAAGTTTTCCAGAAGTATCATAAATTATAGATAAAGCATCTCAATTTATAGAAGAAAAAAGATTTTTTTTTTTAAAGTAAGGGTAAAATCAAAAGTTATTTTCTTAAACTGTCAGGAAATTGAAACCCCAAACAGAGCTTCTAAACTTTTTTTTTTAATTCCACCAGCTGTAGCCTACTGAAAGCTGATTTTTAAGGAAAAGGGACAAAGTTCTGATTCAAGTTTCTCCTCCTGTCTTTCACCATAAAAGTGAACATATTGAAGGAAGAAAGAATTTTGTGGAATGTTTTGGTTTGTTTTGTTTAAATAACTGAATTCTTAGTCCTAGATTGAAGGAATTATGGATAATATTGTGCATGCTTCCCTGAAAAGACAGCATAACGTTATATATATGCTGAGCCTTCAGTAGAGAAACACTGATAATGAACTAAAAAGGTAAATACCTGAGTTTCAGCTTTACAGTAAACCTTATAGTTGCTGAATTAGATGTGAATGTCATTATAAGTGGAAAAAACAGAGGTGCATGACGACAGCAAAATAGAATGCCTGCCTTTTTCTTTGCAAAGAAACCCCACCAAATTAAGCTTGTTCATATTCATGACCTCTTTTTCCTCCAACTCTTCATGAATATTCAGTAAACAACTTTTCTTCCAAAGAATATTCATGGTTACCAAAATCCCTGCAAACTAGTGAATGTACGAGTGTTTGCACTAGTCTACCAGCATATTGAAAAGCTCTTTTATTATTTGTACAATAAATTCATTAACTGATTAAGAACATTCAGTTCAATTAGAAACAGAAGGATCCCTCTCCTGCTTGGAAAGCTCAGGCCATCCAACCAGAGAGAGCAACTACGCCACATGACTCACAGAAACCGCTCTGAGAAATAAATAACGTTAAATAGTCAGCTGCGAGCCCCAAACAGTTTCATGCGCTCAACCTGCCAAGGAATTCGGAGGAATTTGATTAAAAAAAAAAAACAACCCGCGATCTGCTCGCCCAGGACTCGGGCACAAGAAAGGGCTCAGGTTTTTTAGAAACGGGTCGCCGCCACCTCGGCCGGCAAACCCGCGGCCAGGCAGGGCTGGCAGAGCCCATCCGCTGGCAGCGCTGCCCCGGCACGGCACGGCCCGGCCCGGC
>VXBO01012366.1:140427-158956 GCA_013400135.1 Rhinoptilus africanus
CTGCCTGCCCCTGCCTGCCCCTGCCTGCCGCCCGCCTGCCCGCCCGGCTCGGGGAACCGGGGGCGGGGGGGGACACACGCAGCATCCCTGCTCCTCACCCCCTTCTCCTGCAGCACTCGGGGCCGTAACCTCTGGGGAGCGAAATACCGTCTGCTGTTTCATCACTAGAGGGTTATGGCCTGAAAAACTCACACCTGCTTTATTATTATTATTTATTTATTTTTAAATATGAGCCAAGACAGTTATTTCTAAGTCAGCATGCTCTAGCGATTTCTAGATGTTTCTCTTCGTCGCCTCCCTTCAATTTTAAAGCGTCTGGGTGCTCCGGTGCCACAACTCCAGTTTGAGTGCTCGCAGCCCTGCTAGAGATCCAGTCCTGTGCTGAGGCTCCGGGTGGTGTCCTTACTGTAGAATTTGGCCCACGATTAATTTAATACTTCATTAACTTTCAGAGCATTCATAGCATGACAGCTGATGTTTACAAAGGATACCAAAAGGATCTTCGGAATGAAATGTAGTCCTTAGTATGTGCAGAAGGTTTTGTTAATTTATGCTGTCCCTTGTCCCCCAAATTCTTACGAGATTTTACGTAGGAGTTGTGAAAAAGATGTAGCTTAAAAGCCTGCATGACCGCAGCTGTAGCTGCATAAGTACAATTGCTCAATATAAATTTTAATACAATTCCTGGAATAAAATCTGCAGTCATAAAAACACAGGCTGGCTTTCAGGTGCGCTGTTCTAATCATGTATTTTAGAAATCAAATCTACTAACTGCAGTACTTTATTTTAGCATGTTCATGAGAAATATTACTTTGAAACTCCTATTCAATTATTTGCTTCATTAACATGGTTGCCAGGAATAAAAAATGGTTTAAAAGCAATAATGAAAGATACTTATTTCTGTGGCTGGAATAGACTAGAAGTGCTCTATTTTTTATTTTTACTTTTTAAATTTGATATTTTCTCAAATGTAAAGGAATGAGCAGAGCTGGGGATGAATCAAGTGATAATGGAGCTAGGAAGACAACAGATGACAAAAAAATCAGAACGAAGGATGTGTTGAAATGGAGCTGGGGAGATTAGAAAAGAAAGCATGTCAGTCTCTGATGTTTTTTCTAGGAGACAATTAGGGACTTCTGGTGAGAATACTTTCACTAGCATGTACAAGGAAGAAATTAGGCTTAAGAAAGAGCCAGAACAGAATTAGGATTCAGGAATTAGATACTACCGTTACCTTGTAGCCCTGAAACACAGTATTGCTATCCCTGGTAGGAGACCGTCAGCTTTGTAGTGAGTTTGCAAGGCCTCAGGCTTGCCTTGTCTGAACGTTCCTGACTTGCCTGCCTCAGGGTTTTTTTCCTACAGCAATTTTTCTAGCAGATCAGGCAGTTATGGTTTGTTGTTTGTTTTTTGTTTGGTTGTTGTTTTTTTTTTAACTTTTGCTTATCTTTCTATGGTACAGGCATTGAGACAGGAGTAAAAAGCGGTTACTCCTTTCACACAGACACACCTTACTGAAGGTACTATCCTTGAGACATGAGGAGGAGCGTAAGGATGTACATAACACCAGAAAAAAAGGCTGAAACTGGTAAGTGTGTGTAGTAAAATTTAACACTATTTTATTACTATTACCGAGACTTTCTCTCTATAGAAAAATCTTTTTTTTTTTTTTTCTGTAATAATGCTGGGGAGACACTAGTTAGATTGTGTTGCAAGAAGAGTAACTACAAGAAGGAAAGTCCAGGGAGCTGGGACACATAGAAAACTGATGAGAAATTTCAATGCAGTGATGAGGAGAAAGAAGGCATGCAGAATGGGAAGCAGCATCACAAGTTGTCAATTTAAAATAAAAAGTCAGCAATACCTTCGTGGTAAAGAAAGAAGAACTGTGTGAGGGAAATACTTAAGGCACGATCTTGAAAGCTACTACAGTATCAAAATGATTGAAATGTTTTCATTATTATGGTTTTAGGAGGTTTTAAACATTTTCTGTTCAACAGAAAACCTAAACTAAATCTTCATGAGCTGTAGCTACAGCATCTCCTGAGAGAGGGCCAAGCATTCTGAAATGGTTAATGAAAATGGATCTTCTAGTCATGTCCTGAAGGGGCAGAAGTGAAGTAGACACTGTCTTCCAGAGCTTCCAGTAGCTGAGGAAAACTCAATCCCCAGTTCTTACTTTCCCTGTTGGTAATTGGGAATTTGCATACCACGAGTAGCTGAATCTGCCACACTAGTCACTACCATGAGGCGTTTGCTCTAAGATAGGGCCACGACTCTCATTTTTCCCTGCTCAGTCTTTTGTTGGATAAAGCTATGTCTGAAGCAACTAAGGCAAGGGACAAGAGGGATGAAAACAGAACCCCCATTTCAGCAAGGACATGCTAGATATAGAGGTACTGCCAAAATTCAACTGTCTTAGTTAGTACTATGCTTGGATTTTCAGCTGACAGGATTAATTGAAGGCTATCCTAATAAATCAAAAAAGGGCCAAAGCACAGGATCAAGGATGTCCTATGAACACTCGTACTGTACAGTCAGTGCTCAACACATCTTTGGCCAGAGCTGGAGGATGCTCCTACGAGGAATTTTGCTTAAGTTAATCAATTGCCAACCAACACAAACTGCTGATCACCCTTTTAGCTATCAGGAAAAAGAAGAGCACAAACAACTAAACAAGCACCTAAACCTCTATCCTCCCCCCTCCACAATCTCAGTTTTCTATATTTTCTCCACCAGTTACACTCAGTCCTCCAGAATTCCACTGGGGAGGGGACAGGTAGTGGGGAGACCGAGGTGAAGTACGCATAAGAGTTTTTTGCTTCTCTGAACATAACATTTTTCTGCCACCCTATGGCCAAGTCTTTCATGCTGTGCTTACTGCCTTCATGGTTTCACGATGCTCCATTGCTGGTGTCCCTGTCCTGGTGTGGGTCACCCACAGCCACAGTCCCTGGGGATGGGGGTATCCCTGTAGCATGGCATGACTTGCTGGTGCCTCTCATATGTACACCCGAGAAGGGCCACGAGCTCCAGCCCAACGGCCCTCTGGTGCCCAGTGGGTTTTCCCACCGCTGTTTCCATTTGTCCCAGTTTTGAAGGGAAGAGCATTTAGCTAAATGGATGAAAACTCTCGTGCCGCTTTCCTCTAGGGCCAGGGCCAGGGCAGACCCTGATTTTTACAGTTTACTAGTACAGACATAGTCACGATGGCTGGTTAATACATTCTTAATATTTTGACTTGTATACCCTAAAATCACCCTCTACTTAAATTTATGTTAGCTGAAAAGTCTTATGTAATGGGTTTAAAACATGAGTATTTTCCCTCTTCCAGGCATGCCTGAGGAGTTAGGTCATCACTATTAAAATAAATAATTCTATACACATATAAATATGCATATTATGTAAGAAGAATCCAGTGTCTTGAAAACATTCATTAAGTTTTGAGACAGTCGGGCACTGACCAAGAAGGCAATAATCCCAGGCAGCTGCCTGACAACCAACCTACTGATTTTGGAGGTGTGACACGGGGGTTCTTCCTGCTTCTTTTGTTTGATACATAAATGAAATAGGCTGCTTAGTTGGTATGGACTGCTCTGTCATATGTAGCTTGACATCTTAAACCCTCATTCATAAACGCTACCTCGTAGCTCTGAATGAAATGAAGCTGGAATAGAAATAGATCTTTGTTTATTTTTCAGTGTTTCCTTTATAACTCATTCTGTGTTTCTTTGTTGGGTTTTTGTGATGTTAGACCAAATACAGCATGATATAATCAAACTTCAGAAGGTTATACCGTAGGGTGATGGTCACTTTCCTAATGATGAGTTGCATTTATTTTTCCTCAAATTAAGAAGCTCAGCTTTTCAAGCTTAAAAAACAAAATGCCCAGATATTTCAGTAAATACTTCAAGACTACAAATTGTGAAATATAATTCTCCTAGACATACTGCTGATAGTATTTAAGAATGCATTGCTATGTGTAATTGTCCATTCACTCAGCCTCCTGCAATGCACAGTACTAGATTTTGGCCTTCATGTCCCAGATAATTTCAATATGTTATATTAGTATCCACCTAATTATTTTTTTTTTCTTCTCCAGGGACTGTACCATCCTGCTAAGCTTTTTCCAAACATTTTTTTTTACACAAGTAGTAAATAATTGCTCTTATCCTGAGAATTTTAAAGTTGTGAGTTGTAACTGTACCATGCTTTATGACTTTGGTTCCTTTTACTTAGCATCTTAATTTTTCTTTATTAGAAAACTGATTTTATCAAACACATCCAATAAAAAATCCTCTTGCAGATTTGATGCCATGCCAGTAATAAGGTTTAGATTTCTGGTACCCTAAGAACTGACTCTGCCTTCCCTAAATTCTGGTTCATACAGAATAACTCATTTGAGTATGGCTTTTCTCACCTTATTATTTATTCAACAGACCTGACAATCATTATGAGATTTTCATTTGTTATTTAATATCGTAAGTCAGAAATATATGTATTTGTTCTCAGTGCAGAAATTGTATTAGTTTCTTTTATTCTTGAGGTGTACATGCAAAGAATCTATTGTGTGAAAAAAGAAGTCACGTATCTACTTAGAGAAATATAGGTCATAGTTGTAAAAAGCGACTGAAGAAGTCATTCTTCTGTCTATCCTAGTGACCTAAATAATTCGTGACAGGTATTGTCTAACCTTTTCTTAAAAACATCCAGTAACAGAAATTCTACATCACTGCACTCCACTCAAACACCAAATCAATCTTTCTTTTAGAATGGTTTTCCCTATGTCCTGTGCTGCCCTTAAAGCCTGTTATTTGAGAGCGGTGTATCACCTTTCTTATCATAGCATCTATTTACCTATTCAAAGACTGCTATGATATCTTCTCCACTTTTTTTTTCAAGACTTAACAACCTCAAATACCTTCCTCAGAGGCCATATTTTCTAGACCTCTCACCCGTTTCATTGCTTTTCTCTGGACTTTGTGTAATTGCTTTACATCTTTCTTGAAGCTTGATGGAGTACTTGAGCTGAAGTCTTACCTGCATTAAGCAGAATGGAAGGATTACTCCTACAGGTTATATTCCTGTTGACATATCCCAGTAGGATATTTGCCTTGTTTGCAGTAGCTTAATAACATTGACTCATACAGAATTTGTCATCCACTCCAAATCTGAGATCTTTTTCTGCAGAACTTCTACCCACTTAGTGGTTTCCTGTCTTGCACTAAATAGCTGATGAGTCCTGCCTACATGCAGAACTTCACATTCCCCTTTGCTGAGCTGTATC
The DNA here is from genome assembly GCA_013400135.1 of Rhinoptilus africanus. Lineage (NCBI taxonomy): Eukaryota > Metazoa > Chordata > Aves > Charadriiformes > Glareolidae > Rhinoptilus > Rhinoptilus africanus. The sequence continues at coordinate 145,715 of VXBO01012366.1, forward strand.
CACTTCATAGATCAAGTTTATTCACAAGAAGTATATACTAGTGATTTAGGTGTCTGTAGACACTCATTGTAGACCAATAACCAAAAATTATAAAAGATGCTAACATGAAAGCACAGCTTTCAATTTCATTGCTTACGCTGATACCAACATAGCTTCAAGCACTCTTTTCTTTAAAAAAAAAGGAACTGAAAATCATTTAATATATCTGGAAGGGAACACCATTAAGGTTAGAAGGCTCAGTGTTGAGGGTTTTTTTCCTTTTATTTAATGGAAAATTGCTGAAATGACAGCCTTGGGCAGCAAAGTCGTCTTATTCATCAGCAGAAAATTTTAGCCTGAACAGTGGGAGTACACACTTCTCCACTAATGTACTTCAGATCCTGACCCTGAGAAACCAGTCCTTGTAGTACCGAGTCAATTCATTTTCTATATCCACTCTGTTCTTGGTCAGTCTGCCAGGATGGCCTACAGCAAAGATTTTGGAATATGGACAACAGTTCTGTAAGGACTGTGTTAAATGAACAAACCTATAATTTTTTAGAGCTAGTCTGTACAGAAACCTTGTGCCGTTTTGACTGTACTGCTACAGCTGAACTTAAAACTTTTAGTCTGGATTCGCTTCTGTATTTTTACCATTAATCGAGCCAAAGGCAAGGGAGCATGGACAGTTGTAGGATAATTACTTTGCCCCTTTCACGCAACAACAGTCTTGATTTAGTCCTACATTAGTATGTTTTTTGTGATGAATCCAGTGTGAGGGGTTTCTGCTCCCCTGCCTTTGGGCATTCATTCAGCCCTGCTGTGCACCCTGTTACAGTTCCCCACCCTTCTTTACCAAGATGTAACTTTTTCTGGGATGACATTGCAAAATACATGAGTGCTAAAATTACAGGAGGTCAAAGCGCCGTGTTTTGGAGTGCTCCACTGCTCCTGTTTGCAGCACGGCCACGCAAGAGTTGTAAAGACAGAACTGAGAGAGGGTGAGCTGGGACGCCTGGTGAGAAAACATGTCTAAAAGAGGTGAGTTGTGGTAACCTCCTAAAACATATCCCCCTCTACAGAAATTTTACTGTCGTGCTCCTGCCTGACTCTTTAATCCACCTGTTAACCTGCACAGCTAGGGGGATGAAAATCGGCATCAAAGTTTTGCTTCAATGAATAGTTAAATGTGGAAGAAGAAACAGCAGTAAAAATGAGATAGACTGAGAAAAGATGACCATGGAACTGAGGTGGCTGCAAACCTGTTTGAAATCAGGCCAATGAAGGATTTGAAAACTAACACCTTTTTACCACTGTGTACAACAGATAGGAACTACCTTTGTCTCAGGAAAGACCTAACCTGGCTTTCACCGGTAACCCAAAAGTCCTGAGCAGAGACACATGCCTTACTCTCACCTTCAAGGGACAGAGTGTATCCCCACTTCCCTTCATGGTGTTTTCTGTAGAGTCGTTTAATCATGCCCTTACTCAGAACCATGTTGAGTTTTGTCAGGCCAATTGTCAGTCTCTGGCTTTACTGCAGAGCCTGACAGAGCTGTGTGAAGATATCAAAGTCCACTTTAAATGATGTAGCTTCCTACTGCAGGGAGCCTGTTTTCTCAAGGTACATTAGTCTGCACAACATGCTGTACAGTGGACTGTTTCAGTACCCAAGCAAGGTATTTCTACACTGGAAAGCTCTGTAGCACACAAGCATAATATAGACGCACCTTTCCCTCCTGTAAGGCGCTGTACAGGGACTCCAGGCAGCTAATTCAGTTCTAATGATTTGATTCTGCTAGCCAGTAAAATGCTGCTACCTAAAAATGTAAAATCACCCCAAATTTCCTATACAATTGACCTTTAAGTTTCATGCTTTTCAATAAAATTTAGCATCCTAAAACTGTGGTACTCAAAGAGATAGCAAATTTCTATTGATCCCAGTGAGAGACTGATAATCTCACAGACCTATACCTTTGAGATCTGGGTTTTACAGATGACATTGTAAAAAGGGCATAGACATCTAAAGTGGGACATAACCAGGATTTAGGAACTGAAATACAAAACACAGATGCTTGAAATATCTACTTTGCTGCTGCCTACTCCTGTCTGAAGTCTGCAGAGTTTCCAAAATTAAAGCTCTCATGGTACCTAAAGTTCTGGTTTGGGATTTGCTAACGAGTGAAGCACTGATCTTAGACTAAGCCCTATCAGGCTTCACAAACTAGATTTTTCTCTGCTATATTTGCAGAAAGGACTCAATCTGTTAAACCCTACCAGAGCAAACCTGTTGTGCTCTGTACTTCTAATGAAGTTAAGTATGAGAGGTGGGATTTGAAGGGTTAAAGCACAGTCACAACAGAGTATTCCAAAGCTTTCTTTCCTATACTTGTCAGAGAGACTTTGAACTCTTAGAAGTATTTTACATAATAGCTATATATTAATAGGGGGGGGAAAGGAAAAACAACAAAAAAGAAGCATTCCTTAACTGCTGACAATATTCCACTTTGCATATAATAATTTGTGAGGCCAGAAGAGAACATGCAATAAGACCATGACTCTTAAACAGTGGCTTAAATAATGTGGCTTGCAAAATGTTACATGTCAAAATATTTAGGAGATGAGGGAAGTGAGGCTCCCCTGCCTCACAAACTAACCTGTAACTACTGGAACCCTCTATACACTTGTGAAACCACATACGCTCAGCTTTGTTTGCAAATTCTGTGTTACAGTTACAGACTTTTTTTAAGCAATAGTTCAATAATCATTAAAAAAGCATAAGAGTACTCTGATTATATGCTCCATTGATTCCTATGTGAAAGAATGTGGTATCTGCTAAGGCAAAAGGCATCAGTTTCAAGCAATCTGGAGAGTACTGCAGGAAATAATGAAAAAAAAATAGGTTAAAAGTTTTGAAAAAGATTCACTTCCCACCCTCATTTTCTTTGTGCCTTCACCTTCAGTTGTGCTCACCCAGTTCCCAGTGGAGATAACAGAAGCACAGAGCGTGTTCGCAGAAGGGGGTGAAGAGCTAAAGGACCAGGTGAGAGGGCACCTTCCCCATTTTTGGTTGCTGAGTGATGGCTGGCTGGGCTCAGTAATGAGAAAAATCTGATTTTACTAACATGTTCAAGCATATGATTGCTTCCTGTGAAAGAGGCTGGGATTAAAACATGTGCCTGAAATTAAGTACATTATTTAAGTATGTTTATGAATAGGTCATGTTACTGTCTGAAATTAATTGATAACCCAGGTCAGTAAAAACCACATTTAAACAGCTACTCTCCTATAAGGTCTAATGTTTGAATTGACAAAGCTAGTATTTTTCTCTTACATGATAATCTTTCAAGGGCACGGCTGAGATGCCGTATTAGGGGAGTTTACCATTCTGCATTAACAGACTGCATTGCTGTGCAGTCTGTTGCAGTGATAAATACAAGTCTTCCATTTCCAGTTGTGTTCATCTCATACCTTGCTTTGATGCTAAACACACTTGAAAAAATATTCATGCCTTCAAATACTAAGGAATTACTTTTTTTTTTCTTCATTGACATTAGTCACTATGGTATGAATGAGAAATAAAAATAAGCCCCCACAATTTCTAGAAAAATCTCTGAGTATGTCATTTTGAGGAGTTAAGAATAGCTTGTTTGGCTTGTTACTTCCAATTATAATACACTGCTGTTGCAAATACAATAACAAACTGTTAAGTAGTTTTATGTTGTAAGATGAAATGCAACTTCAAGTAGATAGTTCAGTTTCTAAGAAATAATGAGCTCTACTGAAAAAGCTGCTGCATACTTCATCTTTTTCTCACTAAGCTACATTTAACAAATAAAAAATATATAAAAAAAATTACAAGTTACTTATTGTGCCTGAAGGTCCCCAGAAAACACAAAGGAACAGTGAGAAAAAACAAATCAAGAAAGCCTTAGCAGCATAAATGCAAGCATCCAGCTGCTTAAATTCATGGATTTGAACTCTTTTTCAGTTGCAAGACCTTTGTAATATCTGAAGCAATTTTCTGAGGCAACACCCCAGTGATGGAAAAGTGTCTGATCAGTAAATTGAATATGTTGACACTTTAACCTAGATGTACTAAGGTAATATATTATTTTTTGATCTTGAAACAAGAGTAAGACTCATCTGATTAAATGTGGATTACCTATATAAAGTAGCTATCTATAAATGAGCTAGACAACTAGACTAATTTTATAATCAATGGAGAGAAATAGTAATTTTTAGGGCCTGATTCATCTTGTGATTCATTTTGTGTTGAGAAAAGCAAACCACACATCATCAAAAAAACCTGCTGGAGGCCTTAAGTGTAAATCTAAATTCTAGCACATAGACAACTGACATATGTTATAGATTATTATGTTTACATAGATGTGTATGTCACTGTTTTACTTAAAGTCTATTAGACTATAATAACATTTATGGTATTACATAGCTTCTTGTACTCTGTTACTGTAATTCTGTAAAAAGCCAAGTTATGTTAAAACCATTAACAAGGACGGAAAGAATTTTCTAATGTATAAGCTATAGAGTAAGAAGCGAAACACCAGCTTCTTTCATTTGGATACTTTTTTTTTCTTGGAATTCTTCAGTGAGTCATCTGTAGTTTGCAGGTGACTATAAACCATACATTTTTCAAATAAACTATTAGAAACAAAACAAAACAAGACACCAGTTTATTCTTACATAAGTCAAATTGAATCTGTTGCAGTTTAATTACCATTTTGTCCAAAATTAATTTACTATGCTTTGCAATTATACAGTGCTCTAAGGCACTTGGAGAAAATCACTCAATGAAACTATACACTATTTTACCATGTAAAAAATACCTAGGAATTTTCTTAAACTTTGCCTTGACACAAGTTATAATGTAAAAATGATAATGATAAGATTTTAATGACTATACTAAGATAATAATTGAATAGAACTGCACAGAGAAACTTCCAGTCATTCTCTTATTTACACCCTAAGCTTTCTGACCCACTCAAACTAGATCCTAAATTCCTCCAGTGGTTCCTCTGACATCCGCTCTCAGTGACCTTGTTGGCTGCCCCATTGTGCTGGATGAGCACAGCCATTAACAGTCAAAGGTGGAAGAAAAGCATTACATGCAGAGTAAGTACTCTGAAGGACTGGGTTGTTCAACTAGAAATTCAGTTATCCTTTACCTACATAAGAGTCAGATAATGTTATAAATACAAATTTGCAGTTCTTTCTTTGTTTCTTTTTGCTACGAGAAGCTTTCCACTTCCAATTTGCCCGTCTTCTGAAATACTGTCATCTTTCACATTGCTAAGTAGCATCACAAATGTTGCCAGTATTCATAGAAAAGATGTGACAGTAAAAACTTGAGGAGCATTTCGTATTGAAAAATCCAGTCTGCGTAAAAATGAGATTTCAAGGGCTAAACTGAACAATATGTAGAACATTTTTGAAAATGTTTAATAACTGATGATTCAAATGCACCTTTCCTGTCATAAACTAGTATCTTTCCTGCAGAGGTACATATAGAAGAGAAAAATTGCCCCACACTCAGTGCTGCTGCACTATTCACGGGACAACAGACAACACAAAATAAACCAATTACAGCCTAGCCTAGCTGCAACATTATAGAGCTAGCAGTAGCACTCACACATGAATAAGAAGTGTCTTCATGCAAATTGGAGACCTACCACAAAATATTAGTGACAGTCTAGTGAGTGTGTCCTAGGTTCTATGAAGCAAGATGCAAATATATGGAAATATGGATTCCTTCATCATTAAGTTTTGTTAATGCACCACAAATTTTAATCCTGATGAGTTTGTTCATTCTTTCCCACACAGGACTGAACAGTGCGAGTAAAACACCCTACCAAGGTTGTCACTTGATATTCCAGTCACACTGGGGACATGGCTTCCCATTCCTGGCATTTCAGCCTGTTGAGTCTAAAGAAGTAACTGTTATTATTCCGCACTCAAAGCCAACATTTTCCACTTGAGACACAATTCCAACAAAATTAATGTCAGATGAGGAAAGCATTAATTCCTTTTCCAAGTAAATTGGTTATCTAGTTTTTGACAGCTTGTATTGTTTCTGTGTGCAATGCTGCAGGCAAGACAACTCTTAAAGGATAAAAAAAGAAAGAGGGGAGTGGAGCTTTTTCACTATTGAAATATGCATAGACCGCATTATGAGCAGAGCAGGGTACTTTAAAAAGATGTCACAGTTCCTTTTTTGGCATTTGCCCTAGCACAAGTGAATTGTATCTACATTTCAAATTTTATTAAAAGAAAATCCATACCAGTCAGGTCTGAGGAAGGCTTAAATATATTTATTTAACTTCATTGAAATGTAATTCCTGATAGCTATTGTGGGATTCTTTTGGCAACCATATGACAAATTAAATTTTTTGTCTTGTAAAACATTATCCTAAACTAAATCAAAACTTGAGAAACAATGGACACAGAGACCCTATCTGAAAATGAATACTAATTTCATCAACTCACATAACTAAGCTCATATGTATACCTTTCATCCTATATAATCCAAATATCATTTGCATCTTTTTACTAAATATCTTTACAAACTATTTTCAACTTCTCTTTTGATCATTGCTTAAATGAAGAACAAATGAAAAATTATTTGATTACTTTATCTCTCATATGAATATGACTGTTGGGCATGTTAAAAAAATAAGACAAATGTTTTTTAAAAACAGCAATTAGATGTCTTCACTGATGGTTTACCATTTCAGCTATTTCTCAAACACTTTGTACAGAAGGAGGAAAATCGAAACTAGTGGGTCCATTATAAAAATATCAACTGTAAAGGCAGCAATTTAGCAAATTTAGCAGTACCTTCCTGAGTGGACAAAGGCTATCTGTAAAGTAAAATTAGAGTTCTCCCACTAGAAGATATGGTTATTAAAACAGAGAATTTATCAGACAAGTTACTCACTTTAAAAGAAAAAAGCCCAAAACAATCCAACCACAGAAAAACCCCAACCAAACAAAAGACACAAAAAACCCTCCAGACCTAAAAGGCCTACAGTTCTTATTACACTTTCTCCTATTAAATTTCAGATAATTCAGTGGAAAAGGCAGAAACACACAAGACCTCACTAAAGGTAAAATCCCTATCTGAAGAAAAGTTGCCTAGGTAAGCTAAATAAAAATTCTATACAAATTGCTCTTATCTAGGTTTTCTCATTATGTCAAAGCAAATTCTGTCCTAGGATATGAAGTAAAAGAAATGTGTTCATATTTTTCTTTGTAGATTCATATTTAATAATACACTGATAGGCCATAATTTATATCATATGTGAAATGTGTATGTGTGATATGAAATGGAGCCAAGTTATAAGAAAACAAAGGTCTTTTATTACAATTCCATATGAACTTTACACTGAAATAACGGTGTTATTCATAAGGTCTTGACTACATTCTAATGTGGGAACATGCGCAAATGTAAATTCATCCTGTAACTTGTACAAGGCAATTTCTACTTCTCTGGAGGAATTATTCAACTATTAGAGATAGGGACAGGAGAATTCATGCCTACACCTCAGCATTGGCTAATTAATCAGTTCTCTAAACATTCCTGTGAAGTTATGATTCCAGTCTTTAGAGACAGAAACTGAAGCAATGGGTTAATTGACTGATCCGGTGCTATAGAACATTTTGATAGCAATACAGAACTAATATAATGAAAAACGGAGCTTACACTTTCTCAAATGATACAAAAGCTGCTTGTTCTAACCCTTCACTAAAAGGATGCTGCTGGAATCATGTCAGAAGAAAAGTTCAATCTGAACTGTATGCGAGTGAGACAATATTTTTAACGGTTTGTGTGAAGAAGAAAATAACCCTTATCACTCCCCAAAATATAGGAAACTACCCCTGTTACGGCACCAATTATAAGCCTGGCTAGCTCATAGGCAGCTCATCCACACATGCTATAGACAAAATTTTACTTTACTTGCCCATTTCATTTCTTGTGGATCTGCGTAGTATGGCAGGGTTTCATGGACAATATCTTCCCTGTGAACTGTGTGTCAGGTTTATTAGATGAGCAATACAGTATTTTTTTCTACTTTATGCCCGCTAAGCCATAAACCAGTCATAGGCTTCCAGTTTGGGAGTAACAGATCATGAAAGCATGTTCCAAGCCCCAAACTTTGGTAAATCTCGTTTCCAGCCAATCTAACGTGAGAGACTATTGATTGTAGACAGACACATTATATGCATACTTCCTAGTTCTCAGATCTGCATTGGCTTCATTTGACTTTGACATTGTCCCACACAATATCCTTTTCTCTAAACTGGAGAGACATGGATTTGATGGATGGACCACTCAGTGGATAAGGAACTGGCCGCACTCAAAGAGCTGCAGTCAATGACTTGATGTCCAAGTGGAGACCAGTGACAAATGGGTGTTCCCCAGGGGATGATACTGTGACCGGTACTGTTTAACATCTTTGTCAGCAACATGGGCAGTGAGATTGAGTACACCCTCAGCAAATTTGTCAACAACACCAAGATACGTGGTGCAGTCAACATGCTGGAGGGAAGGGATGCCATCTAGAGGGACCTTGAGAAGCTTGAGAGGTGGGTCTGTGCAAACATCATCAAGTTCCACAAGGTCAAGTGCAAGGTCCTGCTCATGAGTCGGGGCAATCCTAAGCACAAATACAGGCTGGATGGGGAATGGATTGAGAGCAGCCCTGAGAAAGACTTGAGGGTATTGATTGATGAGAAGCTCAACATGACCCAGCAATGTGCGCTCACAGCCCAGAAAGCCAACTGTATCCCGGACTGCATCAAAAGCCATGTGGCCAGCAGGTTGAGGGAGGTGATTCTGCCCCTCTACTCCGCTCTGGTGAGACCCCACCTGGAGTACTGCAACCAGCTCTGGGACCCCCAACATAAGAAGGACATGGACCTGTTGAAGCGAGTCCAGAGGAGGGCCACAAAGATGATCAGAGGGCTGAAGAACCTGTCCTGTGAAGACAGGCTGAGAGAGTTGGGTTTGTTCAGCCTGGAGAAGAGAAGACTCCGAAGAGAGCTTATAGCAGCCTGACAGTACTTAAGGGGGCCTACAGGAGAGATGGGATGGGAGTCTTTATCAGAGTGTTGTGATAGGACGAGGGGTAATGGTTTTAAACTGAAAGCAAGTAGACTTAGGTTAGATATTGTGAAGAAATTCCTTACTGTGAAGATGGTGAGGCACTGGATGCCCAGAGAACTGTGGGTGCCCCATCCCTGGAAGCGTTCAAGACAAGGTTGGATGAGGCTTTGAGCAACCTGGTCTAGTGGGAGGTGTCCCTGCCTATGGCAGGGAGCTTGGAATTAGATGATCTTTAAGGTGTCTTCCAACCCAAACCAGTCTATGATTCTGTGATTCATCAGCCATGTTCCCAACTAAAAGATGGGACAAGACATCAATATACACCAATGTCCCTGCTCTCCCTGGATCTCCCACAAAGGAGGAAAGGAAACCAAACCTGGAAGAAAATGACAAGCATTTCCTGATCTGAACAATCAGGAGCTCAGGACTCCGTGCACAGACATATCTTCCCTGAGATCTAGACATATCCACTGATACTATCAAGAAGATAAATATATTATTTAAAATAATTTCAATAACTGTGGTCTAGAAAGAACTGAAACTTTTTCATTTCCAAGTGTTATGAAACATAACAACACTTAGTAATGTAGGTCTCACATCAAATAAAAAAGCTCTATTCTTTTTAAAAAAATAAATCATTTTTCGACATGGTATATACCTCTGGCAAGCTTCCAAGGCAGACTTGTATCTTCCAAAAGGGAAATATATGTACAAGCTCAGTTCATGGACTAACTGAAGCTTTGAAGATCTGAGTACATTACAGAGCCTCTTCCTTAGCAGCATTATCAACAGTTTTTATTTTTATTTTGCGTATGACTGCACTTGTGAGTTTTTTAAGCTACAGCTTCTGGAGACTTGTGTCCCAGTAAGAATCTAGTTATCATCAAAAGGATTAAGTTTCTAGCCCTCACTGATACAGAGGAAAGCCTGAAAATTAGATGCACATTCTAAATTTCAGAACCCCAAGGCAGAATACCACTGCATAATTTTTAAAAGTAGCCAAAACACAAAGCACAACATTCAAACCAATTTCATGATATTTGATGCCCCGTAGATGGCTTGAAAGCCTGGGGATAACAGCAGTCCTGAACTGTGGTCTATGCATACTCCTCCAACTGACTCATAATGTATTTTCAGTCTAACAAACAGCATTTCTTCTGAAAGGTCCAGAAGAACTTCACTAAAAAAATACCTTCCCATATTTGTCTTCGAGAGCACAACAGAGGAGAAAATTAAGAATGTAAAATATACTTTGCAGCCTATTTCCGCCTTTCTGACTAATTCAAGCCCTGGGTTCCTCTGTTCCCAGTGATGGACACATCTCATGCAGGTGTACATTTTCTTTTAAATCAGGATACTCTGGCTTTTAGTTTATAAAGGCTTAATATAGCTGATTAAAGGCTCTTATGGTCTGATTTTAGCTGGTCAGAAGTGGCATTACCACTTAGTATACCTGTAGGTATAAACTTATCTAGGGCAGTGATGAGCCTATATGAATTAATTATACAGAAAAGATGGTCATGGTTATTCACTGCAGTAAGACTATACATTATTAATGAGGCTGATATGCAGATGAATCAGTCAGTACAAAGCTTATATGAACTCTTTGCCAAAAACTTGATGCAGATCAACATCTGTCTCAGTCATGGGAGGAGAGGCAGCCCCATCTGGCTGAAACTGAACCATCAGATTAAAAAACTTTAAAAAATCAGAAAAGAACATATAATTCCAGTCTGTCCTGTAAGGAAGTCAGACCTGAGAAGCAAAAAATTGTGATGTTAAGCCTTTAACCATTCAAAGTGAAAGACTTATTAAAAGAAAAAAAAAAAAAAGGTGAGTATTACCTTATGGTCTGCTGGAAATGTTGTGGAAAATAGCAAAGCTGAAAAATGCAGCTGTGTTTCTAAAGATAGGTACATTATGATGGCTACTTTCTTGAGCCCTGAGCTAAAAACTTTACAGCTCATGCAAGATACGTGGAAGAAAAAAAAAAAAAGCAATTACAAGGCACCCCTGCCGGAAGGAGTTAATTTATTTAAAGCATTCAATGATTTCCAGTTTCTCTTTCCTTTTCTCAAGAACCAGATATTTGTCAGATCCAAACATCTAAATAGCCCGTTTTTTCACAACAGGGTTCCTTTTCACCTCACTTCTACATAAACAGCTCACACAAATGTTTTGTCACCTCCTGAGCTTGATTATGGTTCTGAGCGGACATTTAACTTCCATCAATAAAGTTAGACAGAAATCCATAGTATTTTCTTCTCAGATTCCCCACAGGTTTCAATGATGCCCTTCTCCTTTACTGGGGAGACAAATCAGAGACCTGGGCCCTGATGCACTGAATGGTCTCCTATTGATGGACTAGTAAATGTCTAGACAGTTGTCGCTCATCTGTATTGCATTGCAACACAGACAAGATGTATCCTGTATCAGATAGAAAGTGACTCCTTTAACTTAATCTTGACATTTTTTAAGAGAAAAGTGAATCATTAAGAGATTTCTTTTTTCCATGTTAACATATTTAGTTCTGATATGCCTCCTGTGTATGAAATGCTTACTTTTCATTTGAAAATGCAGCACTAAGAAGGAATGTATTGTGATAGTTTTGTCAATAAACATCTATTGCAGTATTTATGGTATTTTTTATTCTAAACTCTTTTCATCTGTAGTTTCAGGAAGGTTTCTGTTTATGTTTTCAAAGACATATGACCTTGATATAAACTTTAAAAAATATCTTTTGGAAAACATTTGGTACTCTAGAAGCAAAACTCAAATTACAAAGATAGAAAATAATTTAGAATTATGTAGAATTATGTAATAATTCTGAATTATGTAATTTCTTTTTAAAAATCATTTTAATAATAGTTTCTTTTTCTAACCAATCACTACTCTCAATTAAGTGTCCTGCTTCATGTGTCGAGATTGCAGATTGTGATGAAAAGGACGATGTCAAATAGCAGCTTTGCCAACAGTACTACACTATTACATTCAGATGTGATGCAAATTAGTTTTAAGATAAATTATCTATTTCATGTAACAATGGCTACAGTCGTACCCCATACACAGAGTAACTTTCACTTGCTAAATCAGAGTCAGTGTTCATGTTCCTGGTGCTACTAAATCAGCTGTGTTCCTGTGTTACACTGTTAACCTTTAGTGTTGGAGGCCTACAGATATGCTCAAGAAAAGAAAAAATTTCTTCCCAATAATACCACCTCAGCAAAACTAAGTGCCTAATATCACTACACACCTTACAAATATTAATGAACTGCGGCACCTAGATCTTCTGTAGACTTCATTACATTTTAAATACGGGGAGTGAAACACAGCATATCCAACTAAGTAACTTTCACTCACACAAAAATGTTCATTTACATCATTTTCTAGAGCAACATCTTAAAGGCTGAACACAAAGAGGTTATGTGATTAGACAAGATTATAACTCAAACCTGTGAGTGAATGGGCTTGAAAGCATTGGCACATAGCTGCAGCAGACCAGCTACATTCATTCCACAGCTGTTGCAGTATTTAAGTACCAACTCAGCATCATTAATTTATTTTTTTCCTTTAGCCCTTCCAGAAGAATACTATCAGCATAACAGAAATGAGCAGACCTTGATGAGAAATAGATGACAAATGCCACTTCAAAATGGATGGAGGCAATTTCCTGTACAGGTAAATCCAGACCCAAATGCTTCAGCTCTGCCTGATATTTCAAAAGAACATTTAATGTTTATTAGCTCTAGCAATCATTTAAGAATTGAAAAGTATCAGTTAAAATTCAAGTAATTTATGCAGGAAATGTATTGAATGCATTCACCCGAGCAAATTTATCTGCTTCTATAAAATTCTATGACTTTTTTTCTTCTATTACGGGGGATGTGCACCATATGTAATCTAAACATAAACATTCCCTATTCTATAGTGATATTACTATAAGATTTTCAGCACCACAAATGAAAGGCAGGTCATTAGCATACTTTGCAATAATTTAACTTCTTGTAACATGTGGTGAATTTTATAGGGATGTCTTTACCTCATTGTCTCAGCTCCAAGGCATTTACATTTGCTTTGCCCTGGAACCATGAATGACTAATTTCTGATATGAAAAATTAATTGCAGAAAAGGAGAAACAA
>VXBO01012366.1:165536-181405 GCA_013400135.1 Rhinoptilus africanus
CTTAAAAAAACCTTAAAAGAGAGAGAAACTTCTACGGTACATTCTCTTTGAATGAAGTGCTCTTTTATAATTGCATGCACTGTGCCTAATTTTAATACAAATAAATATAAAGCAAATCATCTTAGTTCATAGATATGATTATAATTGCCATATCAATGTGATATGATGTCTTAAATTTATTACAATAAAAATTTATTTTCCTTATGAAAATGTTTATTTTTCACTGAAAAAAAAAAAATAGTGTAGATATTAACTGAAATTTTTTCAACACCTGAGAACCTCAGTATCTTTTGGGACGGACTTTACCTCCCTTGGTGCACAAACAATGCTGTAAATTAGTAGCTGCATAAGTGTGAGTTATTCCAGGGTCTGACATGCAGCTGGAGAGCCTGTCCCATAAACAGAAAACCAAATTGCACTGAGTTCAAAATGAGAATCCCTTGGAAGACCAGAAACTGATGAGGAAAACAAAGTAATGAAAGCTTGTACATAAAAATAAAAGTGAAGAAAATAGTGCTAATTCCATAGTGCTAATGCCATAGTAAGAATCCTTCATGTCCCATATTCTGCTGTCAGAAATACATCCACAAAGAAGAAAGAAGGACAGGGCGAGAAAACTGAACAGCAAGCATAGCAAAACACAGAACCTACTGGTTGAACTAAACCAGCTGGACTACAGTTTCAAGTAAGTTTTTTTTTGTAACGTCTTGAAACACGAGTGGCATATCATTTTTCTCTATTCAAATATTTGTGCATTTGATAAAATTAGTAATTAATCTTGACTGCATCTTAGTTCTGTTACAGACCATAATAATTCAGTTTCTCCACCGGAGATGGCAGTGATCAATGTTATTTCTTGCTTCAATATTCTCCCCACATTCCTGTGGTTTTTTAAAGTATTTTTCTTGTTCCTGATTATTATTAATACAGAATTATTATTATTTCATATCTGAATTTTCTATAAAATCCTGGCTGCTTTGACATTTTCATTTTTTGACAATGTATTGAGAAAAAAAAAATCCATCCATTTGCAGTTTTTCTGTTAATCTAACCAGGATAAAGCAGGGGTAAACTACAACCTATAAAGATTTCTTTCTTAAAAGGTGTTTATAGGTTTATAGAAGAGATGGAGGCAAACCTCAGAGATGTATGGTGAAAAGACAAGAGGCAATGGCCACCAGCAACAAAGGGAGCTGTGACTGGGCATGAGGAAAAACCCTGTACAGTGAGATTAGTGAAGCCTGGGAACAGATGGCTCAGAAATGCTGTGGAACATCAGTTCATGCAGAATTTAAAAAGTTGACTGGATAAGACCCTGAACAACCTGATATAACTTTGAAGTTGGCCTTGCTTGGAGGTAGTGATTGAATTTGATGACCTCCAGAGGTTCCTTCCAACCCTTTGCTCACACAGTAAGCTCTCACCATGAGTCATTCTCCCATTGAGTGCTAGCTACTGTTTTGGTTTTTTATCTTTCTCCCTCATCTTGAATTTATGATCTGGGATGTCTGGGTGAACACATTCTCTGAAAAACAGGGGTTAAATCAATTGGCTACAGATATACCTGAGTTCTCAATCGGTCTAATGGTTTTGAAACTGTGTATTAAGGTACATAAATAGCAAGGTAGTAAGAGTCTAGCATCTGCCTACATTGTACATTCTGTTCAGAAAAAAATTCTATTAAGCATTGTTGTTGGTCCTCAGGCACATGGACAAAACCTAAGAAATTTGTTTTTATCTCAGCAAATCACCGTATTGAAAAAAATAAGCATATCACTGTATGAGTACTTCTCTGCAGCACAGTAGTAATTTTGATAATGACAATACTGCATACTAGCCAGACAAACAGTGCCCTGATTTTTACATTTGCAGTCTGTACCTGAGAAGCATGCACAAAAAGGTACTCTGAGAAATTATCATTTAGGCTGTAATACTGCTTTGTACTGTCAGACCAATGATGTGTACGTTTATTTTAAAAAGAACTAGGATAACCTTTTAGATGAATTGGATTAAGTCTTCTTATGGCATCCATACCATTAATCTATAATCACAGTGTTTTGGAAACAGGACTGAAGCAATTGATACTGAAAAAAATAGCTGCCATATTGTTGCTGTGCTGGTTTGGAAGGATAAAAAGTACTGAAAAAAGGAGAGAAATAGATATTTGCAGTTGTCCTTGCTGAAAGCTGCATGCGCCATAGAGTCAATGTCTACACCAATAACTCAAACAGGGCTCAAGCTCAGTAATATAGCCACCCCTGCTTTTAAATCTCTAGCATATTCGTTGGCACAGCATTGGCTTGGGTCAACTAGAAGAACTCTTCAGAGAATCCAGAGCAAGGCTTGGGAGTCACCTTGGGCCAGGGTCCATGTCCAGTAGGCAGTTTAGGTATGACCTCTCTGTTTTGGGGGGTAAGATCAACTGTACAGATTTGAGCTGTGCTTTACCAGTCAGCTAGAGAGTGGTCCCTTGACCATGCCGTTTACTAGCACACACATAGCCAGGGAAAATAAAGTACTTTAAAAAAAATAAAAGCTATTCTTAAACCAGTTACTTCCCTCAAAAATATTAACAACCATTAAGAAAGGTTTAATGAGAAAATATTTCCTGATGTCTACTTAAATCGTATGTTTTATTATTTTCTTGAAATAGATCTCGAAATTTGCTGGAATTTCTTTCTGGATCAAAAAACGGGGATTTTTCAGTTGCATTGTTTTGTTCTGTAATGACTGGCAAAAATGTAACAGCTACAAAATTATTGTTGTTATTTTAAGATAGAAATCAAGCAAACAATCAAAATGCCCCACAGATAGAATTATTTCATAAGTTAGACATAAATTGCTGTAACTCCATTAAGGAGCCTGAGGATACTGCTATCATGTCAGCTCCATGAGGACCATGAGGGAAAGGTTAAGGGAGCAGAAGAAACTCACAATTTGCTGGCAGTCCAGGCTGAGAGAAATAAATAGCTATCAATCAGCTTCAAAATTTAGAAACTCAATGGAGCAAGCATTTCAAATAAAGAATACATGGGAGGTTTGAGAGAAGTATTTACATCCTAGGAGAGCAGGAATTCTAGCACAGGTTAGCAATGGCATTTGGAGATTAGTAACATATTAACCTGATTTTCTCAGAATTCCTTATTGATTTTGTTGAGTGCACCGTCAGTAAATCTGACCTGTTCTATAGTATATAATACACAATTTACTGGCATCCATTTTCAGCCTTGTTCCTCTCTCCCTCCCTGGTACCATCACTTTTTAAATTCCAGTATCAGATAATTCATATTTCGGCATCTAAGAAATTGCAACACAGAGAATGAAGTTCTCAGAAACTTGAATGTTAAGAATTGCCTTCCACCAGATAAGAGGTCCCTGTAAATTGATAGTCTGTGGCTGACAGTAACCATTATCAGATAAGCCTTTAGAGGAGTGTCTCCAACTTCCTGTGAAGAAAAATACCGATGTACTTATATACTGCAGCCAACATCATACTTTCCTTTCCCTGTCAACCTCAGTTTTAACTTTCTCATCTCCAGCAGCCACAAGCAACAGTCTGTGATTTTATACTCTTCTCTAAAGCATCAACTCTTAACACCGTAGAAAATAATATAAAACTCTATTAGCCCTTTTCTTGACCCAGTGTCCCTTGACTTCGCTTTTACCAGTAAGACTTGAATCTTGGTTTAAAAAATAGCATTTTGGAAGAATGATCATTTGATTTAAAAAAAAAGATTGAGGAAAAGTGCTACGGAGGACCTTAACAAGGCAGACTACTGTCTGCATAGCACGGGTTTTAGCAGTAACAGCGGAAGGCAAGAGGCAATATGATTAGAGGAAGAGTAGCCACAGAGGACTTAGCTGAAAGGGTGGAAACTTTTACAGAAAATAAAAAGCAATGCAAAAAATATGAAAGTTGTAAAAAAGTTGTAAAAAGACATCATAGAACTTCTGGCAGTGTTTTAAAGATTTTTTTTTCAAAGGAGTTAATTATTAGAGACCAAAGATAGGTTTTATATTATTTGAAATAGTGGCTTATACACATTCCAAATATTTTGCCTACATTTCCTTCTTTCACTTAACTGTAGGGTGGTATTTTGGTCACATTTCATTCAGATCTGATCCTACTTTCCATGATTTATAGCTCCTTAATTTCAGCAAATACATTGCAATTTGGCTACTGAGAAAAAAATGAAATTGTCAAAATCCACAGCCACTGCAGTAATAAAATAGTTTCTATATTTTTCTAAACAATTTCTTGACTGAAACCTCAAGAATGAAACTTAGAATTTAATAACAACTTTATTTCAAAGTTCTTACCATAAACCATTTTTTTAGCATATGAGAACTGCTGGGATATTAAATAAGTGCAGGGTTTTTTTTTCCTATGCAAGTATATGAGCATAGGACTCAGACGAAACAACTGGACAAGAGAATTGACTTCACCACTTCAGTTACAGAACTGTGCAATAGCATTTTAAACTAGAAATAGGCCACAGAGCTTCTATCCTGCAATTTGCTACTAGTTGTAGGTCTCAAATCTCCTCCAAACATTTTCAAACTATTTTTAGATTTGCAGGGTAAAATAATTCCAAGGAAAACAACAGTCATCTTAGAGAAGGTAAGCAAAATAAATAACAAACCTTGGCAAGGACAAAAGATGAATGCAGTCCAGAAAAATGAAAGGGCATATACTACACATCAGCAAGAAAAAAAATAATTAGTAGTCAAGTATACCACATACCAGCACCACTAAGTGCAGTGCAAAATATAGTTATCTTTGAAATATTATTCAACGTGATAATCTTAGTAAAAAGCAGTCTAGCCAAAGCAACATGGGGTCTATCCTGAATTATTGTGCTCTGGTCAGATGTAAGACTACATCCATAACTGGAGATAGTCAAAATTACCTCAGGTATTGCTACACTGCAGCTGGCACCACCAACAGTTCTGGAGTTCTTCACTTTAAGAAGTAAAACATAAACTATATAAAAAAATAGTAACAATTATACAAAAATAAAAATTAAAAACTACATAAGCTACAGTCTTATGAATGGTTGCATTCAACTAAAAAGATGTTACCTGAAGAATCAGCCTTCCATTTAATAATTAGTCTGCTAAAATTTACCTTTATCCCAGATGACAGAAATCACAGAATCACAGAATGATTGCTGTTGAAAAGGACCCCTGGAGGTCATCTACTCCAGATCTCCAGATCAAGCAGCATCTCTTAGAGCCAATTTTGCAGGACCATGTCCAGATGGCTTTTGAAATCTCCAAGGAGGGAGACTCTACAACCTCCTTGGGCAACCTGTACCAGTGCTTAGTCACCCTCATAGTGGAAAAGTGTTTCCTGGTGTTCAGATAGTACCTCCTGTGCTTCCGTTTGTGCCCATTGCCTCTGGTCCTGTCACTGGGCACCACTGAAAAAAGCGTGGCTCTGTCCTCTTTGCACCCTCCCTTCCGGCATTTATATAAATTGGTAAGATTCCCTCTGAGCCTTCTTGTCTCTAGACTGAACAGCTCCAGCTCTCTCAGCCTTTCCTCATAGGAGAGATGCTCCAGTCCCTCAGTTATGTTTGTGTCCCATCACTGGACTAGGTGCTTCATCTCTGATCTAGAAGAAATGCGTTCCCTGGAGGTAGTGCAGCTGTGAGGTACTGCAGACGAGTGGGAAGATGGGGGTTTCCTGGGCAGGAGAAGAACTTTTCCTGTACGTATTGAACACTCAGAATACCTTTCTACTCTTACCTTCTGCCCTCATACATATAGAGAACCTTTATATACATATATGTGTTTTCACACATACATGCATATACACACATTCATAAGTGTGCACACTTACCTCTGTCACACTCCCAGCACCATTAATATCACATACAGTACAGTGTTGCATAAGCAATAATGCCACTAGTGGAGGAATAAATGAGCATCTGATTATGGAAAAAAATTATTCTTTTTAAGTGCTATACCTGGCATCTAAAAACTTTAGCTTTGGGGCATTACAAATGTACTGCATTAGCCAGTTCAAGCTGCAGTAGTCAGCACTACAGTTTGTAAATGTAACGAAGCTGTACTCTGAGAACTCTCTGCCGCAGGCTGCTATGGGTAGTTCATACTCAGTCTATTTCAGAACACCAACTAATCCTTACAACATCTATGAAAGGCAAATATTAGCACCTTTATTTTGAGATATACTTTGAACTCTGTGATGCAAGTTATACTACAAAATGGACAAAAGTAAAGAACTTTGCTCCCTGTTACAGTTCAAGACAGTGGTGCAATTTTTGAACTGGGGCATGATCAACTTGGGAATGCAAATACCCTTAAGAAGAATGAAAATATGGTTGTGCATTACAAACAGTTACTCATTAGCACCGAGGATGAAGTTCTCCATAAAAACAGATGAAGAGAGCAAGGAGGGATCACCTTCAAACACTCATGAAAAGACATGACACAACAATCACACTTTATCTGGTCTACTCCACTTTTCTGAGCTTCCTTCTTCTTGTTAAGCAATTTGCAATAAAACTAGATTTAATGGTTGCCTTTTCTAGACAAGCGAGACAAACAGCCCGGGACTATGGAGATAGTAGGTTTTAAATCGCAGGGGCTCTCAGATAAAAATGGACAAAATGTTTCTGAGCGGCTAAAATTAGTTTGAGGCAGCTGAATCTCAGTGCAGAGCTGTGGAGCCTGGAAACAACTGGTCTCTTTCCTATCAAAGAAAGCAGAGCCCAAGAAAACATCTGATCTGTGCACCTCTCAAGAACAGAAGTGGGAACACAAAGTCTGCTGCCAAATAGCAAAGGAACACAGAGAGGATTCATGCTTAGATATGAGAAATGTTGTTCACATTTAAATACAAATGTTGTTTATTTGAGAAGGAAATCTTTCATGCAAAGTTTACACCTAACTCTGTACATGTAGAGCAACTTAATCCAGTGAGGCCCCATGAACATTATGCCTCTGTGCACTATAGCAATAGAGATAAATAATTTTTATAGGAAACATTGTATTGAAATAACTTATATTAATGAATAAGTGTTAAAACACATTTTAAAAAGTGAAGCGTATGTAAATTAATTGGGACATTCCACAACTACTTTCTACATACAGATGCATCTACACAACCCGAAAGTGGGCCTTTGTTGGTGGCCCTGGAAGATGATCAGGGCATCTGTGTGCACTGTGCACATCCCTTGAAACTTGTGGGGTCTGAGAAAAATTACACCAGCTGATAAGGGATTAAAAAAACACAGAGGTGTCCTGAAGTAGCTCCTAACTATGTATTCTCTTATGTGTGCTGTGATCCCTCCAGCTGCAGCTAAGGACCTGAGGCAACACAAATTAAGCCCTTCCTTAATACACAGAAATAGAGATCCTTCCCATTCCTTTCTTAAATGTTCTCTCCTCAACCCTTATGGAAAACCTGGCAAATAGGTAAGGCTTTGCAGCATATCCTGAAGGTCAGCAGTGAAGGAGAGAAAAAAAGTAAATCTTGGCATAAAAACAGCTAAATAAAGGACTGACATCTTGCCATTATTATCTATTTCCACAAGAGGTAAATGAGGTCATGCCTAACTGCATTTATATCAAGCTAAGCAGCCCAAAAGAACAGCTCAAAAAACCCTTTAGGTTTGCCAAGGTCCTAAACGGTCATTATCTTACATAGGACAAATTAAGGGACATTCATTGAGGGACTAGGAGAATCTTTAATTAAGGTGAAGAATAAATCCTGTCTTGCAGTTTTTATACTTGTTTGGTTCCAAACTGGAGCATAAGTAAAATGGCTAGATTAAAAGAAGAAGAAAAGAAACAGATTCATCATAGGAACCTGCATGTCTGTGAAGCTTAAAGACATAAAAACATCGAAACTCTCTAAATTAACTGTATTGATTTCTTAAACCAAACAAATAGAAAATGAAAATGTCTTCTATTTAATGTTGTTCTAATTAATTCTGCAAGTATTATTCTTGTGCTCCTGTGGAGTTAATTACAAATCATTTTAGTATAATTAGATATTAATATTCTCAGCAATATTTTCTAATAACTCTTAAGTTAACAGTATCATTGCTCTATAGAGATTTTTTTTCACTGTAGGCCAAATCCTGCAACCTGCAAGAACCAGTTGATTGCTTGCTGAAGAAATATTAGACATCATTGCAGAATCTGACCGTAACATTTAAAATTTTAATGATACAACAGGATTCATGCACACTGTTTTTCAAAGCCATCTGAAGAATTCAGGTGGACATTATTCACATAGAATCATTCCAATGTTTTTTCCAAAATTCAGAGCATAGAATGAATTTTCATCTCAGCATTCACAAACACATTGCAAAATATAAACTGGAGGCTGCTGTTATCTAAACAAAGATTACTGACCAGTAACTAGAGTCCTTTGGGATGTGTGAGTGACAGGCAGATTTGTCCTAGCCCGTATGGCCCTCTCTGGAGGCATGCAGGCACATAAGGCAAGGTATGGCCACCAGCACTCCAGTTTCCTCTCAAATGCAGAATGTAAAGGAGAAATCATGAGTAGAACTCTGAAGGGTGGGAGGAAGACTATGAGAAATGAATCAACACATGAACAACATGTGTTGTGGTGTAGCAGGTGAATACAATGTCCTTTCTGTCTTTTGGCCACCACTATCCCATAGTCTGTTCAGACTGTGAAATTTCCAGCAGTATTTCCCATACATTCTGTAATTGTGGAGTTTCTCATACTTCACGTAAGTCAAAACTACAGGATCAATTTAGCAAGTGCTGCATCCACTCTGTGTACCACAGACAGGCATAATGCAAGGTTAAGATATAGACAGAGCTCCAAGTATCTGCTAGACAAATAGCAGTCTTCAAAACATTTCCCAGGAAAGCCACAGACATAGTTTGAAATACAAAGAGGAACCTGTCATTTTCTTATTAGTAACTTTCATTACAGACTTCAGTCCATACTTGCTCTATGAATATTATATAGACATCAAGAATCACTTGATATTGAGGGTGCAAACAACAGTCTTAGCTGAAGAAGTTTCATGAAAAAAGAGGTATATTGAGACCTTGTTTAATGTGGAACTCAAAAATCCCCCTCCTGAAAAATTTTGGATGATCTTTTAAGGATTTCCCATCTTCAGATAACTGTTCAGCCATAGGATTGGTATTTCTGTCATCATCTTAGCAGCAGTAACTGCAACCAGAAAGGATATCTTCAATGAGAAGAGTAACAAGGACCAAGTGCCAGCAAACAAAAGAGGGAGATGCTGGGAGCTCTGGGGGCAGATTCTGATGGAGAACAGAGTTGCTACTGGGGTAGCAGATTAACCGGTACCCTTTGAGACTTGAGGATAGAAATTATAACTAGAGGCTCATGACAGGTGGATATATGGAACTTTATCAAAGTGAAGAAGATCCGTATTGCTTTAGTGGAGGATACCATTAACTTAAGGTTGTTGGGAAAGTGGTTTGTGGAAAGATAAGGCAAAGAGCATGGCTTATTTAGCCAGGCAGAGTACGACTCTTGCTGAGTCTAATAGGGACCTTTCTGCAAGAGATCAATATTTTTTTTTAGTAAGATCCATCTATATATCTACATCTGTACCATGCTATAGAACAAGATTGATTTGAATAGTGAAGTAGCCTGCATTAGAAGGCGTGGGAAATAAAGCTGGATCCCTTGATTCCTCATTGATTGTCAAAGGCTCAGATAGAAAGATTCTTTCCGCTATGTAGGATCATCAGTGCCATTTGCTGACTTACTGGACCAGGGCCATTAGACCCAGAGGTGTCAAAGGAAAATTAGACCTATCTGCTTCATCACAAAGCCAGGAACATATCTGATGGAGACTCTCAGCGCTATTTTGGGTTTGAATAGCCAGTGGAGTCTGAGAAACTCTCAGGTTTTTTTTTAAGTGCTATTTTTTAGGGCTCTACAATCTTATGTTATGATTCTGTTTTTTGAAGACAGGATACACTGTACACTGAACACTGCACATGAGAAGCACGGGCAAAAAAATGCTGTAGTACTAGATAGGAAAAAGAAGAGAGGACCAAAAGAAAATCAGAAGAAGGAAAGAATAGCAAAGGACTTTTGTAACAAGAATTTTTAGATGGAAAAACAATTCCACCATGAAATATTTTTCTGTCCCCATGAGGATCGATCATGCGTAATTCTGCTTCAATTAGGTGGTTGATAGGATCCGTCACGGCACTTTGTGTGCTTGACTTAATTTGTTCAGGCTGCAAGCTTGAGAAAGCGAGGGATCCCCTACACCTAACACAAAGTTAAAAAGTAAAAGTTTACATTTGAGTGACAAGGCAAATGAGCAGCCTCTCCATGAACATATATATGGACTTTCACTAAAGAAAAATAACAGAATTTGTCACAGCTCTAAACTGAAAAAAAAATAACTGTCATGAAACATGGTTAATTATCAATATCTTATATTTTCATTCCAAATCATACAGAAAGTTGCCAGATTTCTTCACAGACTGTAAATAGTATTATCCAGGATCCAATACAATCATAAAAGCCTTTATCTAATTTACAAAGCCTGGAAGAATTGAGTCATACACTAGGGCAAGTATAGATTTTAATTATTTCAGGAAGACAGAGATGTTATTGATCAGAAACCCCCAAAAATAGCAAAGAATCATAAGCCCTTATAATTTTTATTCCCTTAGCTGTTAGAAAAGGTGCGTGTGTGTGCATGCTCAAATATACATGGACACAAACTCTAAGAACAGCAGTCAGATGACTTACTGTTCAGAAAAACGTTCATAAGAATGTAAGCAATATTATCATAATGGAAAAACACTGTACATA
The DNA here is from genome assembly GCA_013400135.1 of Rhinoptilus africanus. Taxonomy (NCBI): domain Eukaryota; kingdom Metazoa; phylum Chordata; class Aves; order Charadriiformes; family Glareolidae; genus Rhinoptilus; species Rhinoptilus africanus. The sequence goes on from VXBO01012366.1 coordinate 176,362, forward strand.
CATACTTAAGGCATATAATCTATAGGAAAATATAATATTTGAGTATTCATAAGTATGTGTAGCTCCAAGGAAAGGCTCAAATGAACAATTAAAAAACCACAGCTTTTTAGTTTTATCTTAATCTCCTTAGACAAAATCACTCAGAATAACAGGATTTAAATGGAAAAGAATTCTCCTTGAGTCATTTAGACTTACTGCTTACACAACACATTTCTAGTTCGTAAATTTTGCGTAGGAGGGAAATACGCTTCTCTACTACCCAAGTAAATACTATCAAGCCCAACATCTTGGGTCATAGTTTTAGAAATAAATTGTATTACAGGTAAAGACTCCAAGTGATAGATTTACTCCTTTGTTCAATAAACTATTGCAATGATTCATTACTCTCATTCTAAGAAGGTGTGATTTATTACTAATTTCACTTCATCTAATCTCTATCATCAGACATTAGATCTTGTGCTTCATTCACGCAGCTCTGTCTACCATGACCAAAATTTCTGCTCATCCTCTGTAATTTTTCACAATATTTTTTTCATTCACTATACCTTCTTTTTACTGTGGTTGAAGGTCTTGTTGTAGCTTTCTAAAGTTAAAAAAGCCACTGTCAGCTTCTTTCCCACAATGCAATTTAAGTATTTTACACTTCATGTTGCCTAGCATTGCTGTGTCTTCCTGAAAATCTTTTGCTTCACCATCAGCTTATCTCTAAATTAAGTGATGTAGTCCTTTTGTATACGTGCAGTACATGAAGCATTCAGAGAAACACAAAAGTAAGTGGCAATTGAGAATATTACTTTCTTTTTTCTTCTATATTATGTTCAAGAAGCAAATCAAAACAAAATTTCTGCAAGATCTAGCAGAAATATCTACCATCTAAATTCAAAAAATGGCTGTGATTTTTCTTCACTTTTGTTAAACTGATGTATGTCTGCTACTGTCTGTGGAATCTCTTCTGATTTACATCAGACTACAATACACTCAGTATTTCTATATTTTTACAGATTTGTACATAATTTATTCTGTTACATTTAATATCATTAAGTGTGGACTCAAAGTACTGTCTGAGACCCTACCTTGAAGGTATTTTATGATATAAAAATTTAAGCAGGAAATTTGCTCAGGGCATTTTTTCTGCCACTAAGTTCAATATAAATATTAATATCGTACTAGCTGTATTTTTAGAATTTAATTTTTAGCTCAGTTTTATCACTACCTTGCAGATAGGCAGTTTTAAACTGTACTATTTTAGCCTAGTAAAATCCCCTGTGCTGTTTATCATAATGTATTTTATGATGTTTTTGTCACAATTTCAGAAAGTTTTTCAGAGGTCTAAATACTGCATTATTTTTGCTTCAGTCCGTTTACAGCTTAGGTACAGCTATATTGACAGAGTCTTACATACGTTTATAAAATTAAATATAACCTGTTCCTACTGTAAAAGAGATATTCTCATCACCAGAAAGGAATTAAATTCAAAATAAAGACTTTCAACCTTTGAAGCTTTTAAATAAAAAGTCACAAAGTTAAGCATCATTTTTCAGTGAAGGGTGGAGCTTCTTCACACCCCACTATTTTTACATTACTATTTTTCAGCCAAGCTTTTAATTGTCTCTTTGTCAAGGAATTAACTGAAATATTGTTTAGTTTGCTAAATGCTTTGGGTTTATACAATGGGAGGGACATCTCAAATATAAACTGTGGATTTAGGGGATTTTAAAATGCAATTCCATTTTAACATATGTAACTGCGATTGACTGATTTTATTTCAGTGTGGTCTTCCTGCTAGTAGAAATGTCAGTATTTTCAGAGATAGTTGCCTATGACTATCCAAAACATAGTAAGGAGAGTGCTGGAACCAAAATCATTTTGCCAGGGACAATGCCCAAAAAATGAAATCTGAAGTCTCGGGTTGGACATTAGGAGGGTAAAAAAAAGCCCCCACCATTGAAATCTGTGAAACAGACAGTCCAGAATGGACCTGGTACCTCTACCTTTGGTGGTTTCCAAGACTCAGGTAGACAAAGCTATAACTGATCTGACCTAGTGTAGAGATGCTCCTGCTTTGAGAAATCTGGTACTTTAGAGGATCTGTAGAGGTCCCTTTCAACCAGCTTTTCTATGATACAATGATTCTGTAGTTCCCTATTGCCCAAGTATACTTTGAATGTACTGAGTGTGTACCTACAACTCACCAGGCATAACTATATTCTATATTCTCCCCTCCCTCTGTTAAGTATAAGGTATGTGAAATTGGAAATGGGCCTAGAGAGGAGAAAGGACAGCATAACAGACTTTGTCAAGAAGACAGCAGTAATTATTCCATGCTTTAGATAACCGCATGCAAATGCAGAAAAAACATGAGCAGGAAACCTTGACTAATTAAAAGAATGATGAAGATAATAACTGATATAACACATGCTCATGAAAAAAAATGTGTCTAGAATAGGAATAAAATACAAATTAATGGGAGACAGACAGAAAAAAATGTAGCTGTATGGGTGGAAATATCAACATAGAAGGAAATATCAAAGGGCTCCTGATGCATTTCAACTTAGGCATGCTTTAAAAAATATTTTCATTAACAGCACTGATGATGGAAAAGTGAAAATTCTTTTTAAGACAGCAGATGACACCACGTGTGTAGAGATCACAGATATACTGGAAGAAAGGATTAGAATTCAAAAGCATATTAAAAAATTGAAGGAATTTTAAAAAAGGATAACATTCAAAAGCGAGAAATGTAAGATGATCTATGTGGGAAAAAAATCAACCCTGTCACCACAAGGCAGGAACAACATGGCTAAATAGATGTTCTGCTGGATAAAAAGTATCACAGTGTTGTGAAGAATATGTACGCCATACTGGGTTGCTTAGAGTGGAATATATCTTGCACATCATATGAAATCATCCCATTGATAGTCTCAAGATTAGTAAGACCTCAAATACAGTACTGTGTCCAGTTTTAGGCACTACAATTAAGAAAAGAGATATGATAATGAGAATGATCGGAAGAATCTGGCAACAAAGTCTGAAACAACTGAATTTGCTCAGCTGCAGGAAGGGGAGGATAGGATAGTATCAGCTCACAGATGTAAAAAAATTCTTGCCAAAAAGGAAATATTTTTCCTATGTCCACAGCTGATACAAGAAGGAAATGACATTACAATGAGAAATCAAGGATTCAAGCTAAAAAACACTAAAAATTTGCTGATGATAAGGGGCAGTGAAACACTGGAATATATTGCCCATGGATGCTTAAACAGGGTTGTGGTGGTGGTGGTGGAGTCGTTAAGGATAGGTTCAGGAAAGATCTATCAAGCATGAGAGTCATAGCAAATTGTAGCCTGGAGTAGAGAAGCAGACTAGATGGTTATGCAGAGTCTCGTCCAGTCGTCATATTATGAATATATGATGTTGATTTGTTTATTGTTTTGTTTTGGGGGATTATTTTTTTTTCCTCAAGGACAAAACCCTGAAGAATTCAAGGACTTTTTTTCCCCAAAGTTTTATTTTTAAAGTTTGCAGGTAGGCAGAAATTGTCAACTGAATTTCTCATATGTTACTGAAAATAACTTTCCAGATACAGCTATCTGAGCAGTTAAGAAATTCAAGAGTTACTTATGTAGAGGAAATGAAAATGTAACTTAAAAAAATATTTATTTTTAGAAACTAATAACTTGGTACATAACTAAGACTGTTTCCTGTTGCAAACAGTAGAAAGCACACAAATTATCCCTGCAACCCTTCAGCGATCCCTTCCTCCATTCTTCTTCTCTTATCCAAGAAAGACTTACAGTGCTGTTGCAACTTGTTCACTGTTCAAATGTCTGAACAATTTAAAATGCAATTGCCAATACACTTGGTGATATATGTTGCAAAATGACAATACGTGAATGTTGACAAAGAAGGAAAATATAATGGAAGAAAAGTTGTGTTACCAAAAAAAAAGTGTCAAATGGCAAAAGTCTTGAAACTAATGTCTGAAAGGAAGTGAAATCTCCCATGGCATGGGTTAACAATGGCCAGACAAAATGCCTATATTCAAATGCTTCAGGCACACTACTATAAAGGAACTGAACTTTTCACTAAATAATTTATGCTAAAATATGTATTTTCTGACATTAGATTTCACTGCTTGGAAAGAATTGACCTGATTTACATAATATTCTTATGCTGAGGATCTCCCTCTAAAAAAGACCTAGCTTAATAATATGTTTTAAACACAACTTTCCATTGCATGTGTCAAGTTAAGTTGCATCCTAGAGTATTCTTCATCAATCAGTAACTATGGACATAAGTATTAAAAGATGTAAACCGAGACAAATTACAGAATTATCACTGCCATTGGAGATAATAAATATTTCTATAATTCCAAATTATTTTTTCCAAAATAATTTGTCAACATTTCAAATGAGGGAATCAGGAGAACAGATTAGGTTTTAATCCAGGATTTTCAGAAACTCAGTAGCAATTATTTTTTGACTAAATAAGGCAGGAAAGAGTGGCGAAAAAAACCCCTCCACTCGAGTGTCCAAAAACACTTTTACAATTCATCAGTCTGTGATTGCAGCATTTTTCTTAAAACAGTGTTCATAATAAGCATTTGTCCCAGTCTAGTTTTCATGAGGTGAAACTAAACATGCTTAATATCTAGCATTTCTATGGTAGGTCCAATCTATAGATATTAAATTACTGCAGCAAACATTTTTTAAAATTATACTTGTTCTTTAAAGATGGGAAACTGAAACATTTAGTAGTTCTGTTCTGTATCTAAGGTAACAGTATCCATCAGTTGTGAAGGTGGAAACAGAATCAATTTCCTGGCTGTTAAACCAGTACCTATGATGACATGTACTAAACACAACTTTCCAAGAAACTGAACAATCCATGTATTATTAAAATTCATTTTAAAAGTATATAGAAAGTGAAAATGCAGGTTACCGGATATCATAAAAGGAAAGGCTTCATCTCTTCATTTGTCTCATTAATATAGGGTATGTAGGCACTGGATTGACACAGACAAGCTAGCAGCACGCAAAGCAGA
>VXBO01012367.1:10338-36080 GCA_013400135.1 Rhinoptilus africanus
GCTGAGGCTCACAAGCGCCCTCGCTTCTTTCTCTGCCAAGGGTCGTGGAAGTGACCTGTTTCCTCACCGTAGCGTACGGACGAGACCTTTGGTACGTGGGATCTATCGGGCACATGGCATCTTTCGCTCGCTCCCTTGAGAAGCCTGCAATCATAACTCTACTCCGTATTGCCCTTCTCTGCTTTTTTAATCCTTTGCCAACCGTGCTGCCCACTTGTTTACCCACATCTTTAACTGAAACAATTAGCACGTGTTACCAAAACAATGACATTACTTTCCTGGCGTAACGCTTTAGAAAGGCACAGCTATACTAGCAAGAAAGCTCCCTGTTTTCAGTACCAAATGGTGCAGGCAATTTCCACCAGCAGCAAACAGAAGAGTGCTAACTGGCGTGGGCAATGAAGGTTAAATTTGTGGTTTTATTTGCAATGCTTGCCATGTTCCCAAAATCAAATTAGCCGAGTGCCACATTCTGCTTCTTCACTCACACTGGCTACCATTTCTATGATCAGACATGTAGAAATGAGTGGAGCTCCACTCATGATAAAGAGCTTCTTGATATAAATAGTTGCTTCTGCTTAAATAACTGAGCATTTTTACACAATCTGGTGATTTCCTAGTGTTCTGTATGTTTTGTTTTATTTTTCTTCCTTTTTTTGTTCCCTTTTCTTTCCTCTTTCTTCACTAATGAATTTGTGATTCAAGCACTGGCTGCCATGAAAATGAGAAAATAAAGATCTTTCAGACCTCTATAGTAAAAAAAAAAGAAACATGAGGAAGAGTTAAATATATATGCCCTGGTATTAGACCACTGTACAGCAGAAACACCCAGGTAGTGAAAGATATATGTAAGATGTAAGTCTTAAAAAGAGTGCAAGCTGATTTTGACAGCAGCTGGAGTAAATAGCAACATTGCAGAATCAATTCAGCAGAGTTCAGCATTCTTTCTGACCTTGATTCTCAACTACAAGACAGCCATGCACTAGTGATAGAAAGATGGTTCTGACAGGGCTTTGGCAATGAAATATCCATGAGGTAAACAAAATCAGTCCATGTGTACTGGCATTTTGTGAAAGTTTTAAGCAGGGCATGTTATTTTAACAATCAAAAAGCACAAAAACCACGTCTAAAGAAAGACAGACATTGACAAAATCCCAAATAAATAAAAATTGCTTGTCAAGCAGGTAGACCTTACAAGCACTGCAATGATACTGATTTCTACAGTCAAAAAGAAAAAAGAGAAATGTTGAGAGATTCAGGAAGGTAATTTTTAGTATGCATAATATGTAATTAGCTCAATATTACTCAAAAACATCTTACCACAAAGGAAAATGTTACTCACAGCAGATTTTCTTAGTTTTCACTGATTTGACTCCAGAGAAACTGAAGTTCTTCCAAAACATTGTTTTACAATTACAGCAAACAACTCAGTGCCACAATGAAATGTAATTTAGTACAGGTTAAAGAACTTCGGATTTTGAAAAACCTGTCAATATTTTTTTTTCTACAAAATAATCTTAATGTATCATCTTCTGATAAAGTAGGTGCAGGTGTCAGTAAAAATCCCCATCGTCAGTTGTGTTACTGCTTTCACCATGGAGAACAGACATCATTGACTCCTGTAGGAAATCACCAGGGATGTCTGCCAAGGAATAGAATGGAATATCATAGGATAACAGGAATATTTGGGGATACAGCAGGAAGGATTTGAAAACAAACAAAAAAACATACAAATAAACAAAACAGGCAGAATAATTTTTAAATCCTTAAGCTGGGTGATAACATGACTGCAAGAGAAATGGGCTTCCAGTTTCCAAAACCATCAGCTGTTCACAGGCCAGTTCTCCTACCAACTATACCTCAGAATAGTTATGTGTGAGCTCTGGCAGTCTGCTCACCTGTAAGACCCCCTCAAATACTAAATGCCTATATTAGTAACATAGATATAATATGTATCATGGATATTGCTTATATCATGGAGATTTGACCGTAGCAGGGGAGAATCTGGCTTTGGGAAAAAGTCTGTTTCTTCCTCAGTTTCTTCTGCTTCATCTGGCAAGGAATTGGGCTAGTTATCACTGGTCAGGAAAAAGTTATTGGCAGGTTTGTAACAGATGTGTTTTCTTCCAGCTAATACCCTTTAGGGAGTTATGTTTGGAGTAGGAGGTTCTGTTCTTCCTTCAGCGGTGTCTCATTCTTTGTGAAGGGGGAAGAGAGACAGCACTGGTGACCTAACATGCCTTATCCAGATCAAAATAAGCATGCAAATAAAACAGAACAGAAAAATATGCAGGTTTTGGGTTTCTTTCAAGTGGAAGTATAAGCACTAACTCATATTTAGTTGTCTCTCTTTAGTTGTCTCTCTCTTTTTAATAGTATTGACAATATTTTGGAGGTGGATTTTCTCTTTTTTAACCAGTTGTTCTTCATGTATTCTTTCAAACAATGTAGACACAAACACTACAAAACACTGCATAGACACGTTTCTGGCAGTTTCATGGCTATTTGCCAAGCTGTGTTTGCAATGAACTTTTTGTCTTATTGAAGATATAAACATTACTGATTCAGTGAGAGAGACCTTGAAACTTGCTTCCATGTTTGGTTACCATGTTGGATATGCCATTTGTTTCCTTGGGGCTCTTTGACAAAATATTCTCCCAGAATAGCTGAATCAGAGGTTGAGGAAGCACTTGAACTAGAAAACATATCAATGACTTGCCTATGTCAGAGAGCTGTAAGCCACTGAAACACAAGCAGATGCTAGTGGACTATCTCCTCTGTAAGCTATCCCTGATTTTGTTAGTTGAGATTTAGTTTTGCTCCACCAGAAAGAGTTTCCCAATCCATAGATGGCCCAATGATTTGGTCCTGTGGTTTGTACTATGGAAATGCTGATAAACCACAGCATCAGAAATTGCACTGTCTAGATCTAGGTTTTTGATATTTTATTTTTATAATTTTTATTTTAGATTATTAGATATTTTAGATTTCTTATCCAAAGGTTTATCTGACTACAGAGAAAGACATGAATGCAGAATCTAGGAAACATTTGCCAGTTCATAAAGTCTAGCAAGCCCCAGCTTGCTTTTGTGTTGTCTGAGTATCAAAACAACTTGGAATTTAAGTAATAATCCTCATGTCCCCATCACTCAACTGTACAGTGCTGAGCAAATCCCTCCATCTCTTTGGCTCACTTGCACACACAAGGACTGTTCTCACAGGCCTGTGGGACATCCGGAGAAAGGCTAGTGAATTTGAGATATGTTTTCAGTATAGAAAATTGAATGGTAAAAGCTACTTTGCACCCTGTTGATGGGCTTTGTGATTCTGCAGTTGCAGGGAACTGTCATCTTCAGAGTGTCAGAAGAAGGGGGTAAGTCAGGCAACATCTGTCTGAGAGCCAGGCAGTGCTTAACATGTCAGGCAAATGTCAGGCATCTTCCACCATCAATGACTATGTTACTGAGTTCCATAAAATTCACCATGAGTAGGTCATAATTAATCACTTAATCCAGTCCTCAAGTGGGCGTACATAGATTTATACTGTTAATGACAACTCTTCTGCTTAAGCTGTAATGCATCTGTCACAGTGAAATGGAGAATCAGTCACACCGTGCTAGTTTTTTCTATCTTGATCGAGAGTGTGGTGGTTGAGTTTAGCTGCTAAAAGCTGCTGACTTTCTCACTATACTTTAGCTGCATATAAGGACGTGCTGAGAATCTGTGGGTTCAATTTCATCTTGTAGTAAATTGTCCTTATCGATTGCTTTTTCTCTATAGCTATGTATTTATATCTCGACAGGGAACAAAAGAGAAAGATTTTCTAGTTGCAGTCAGCTCTCAAGGATGTGAATTATTCCAAACAGGCCTGGAGGTGGTGCAACTTAGTGCATCATTTCAACATCTTTGAATCTGAAATTTTGATTTAGCTGAGCCCATGGACATCAAGGACTAATTAGTTCTTTTCAATTTTTATTCAGACCTCCTGACGGCTGACTGCAGAGTGAGCTTTGCTAGCTGAGAGTTTAGTGATTGTTTCTCAATTTTTCACTTGGCAGCTGTGCCTTTAAGTAAGGAACACAGGGAGGAGGTCAAGATATTTTTAAAAAGGTGACATGCAATGAATTTGTATTAAATTAGTTTTGTCTCCCTTTTGTAAAGTTTTAAGTTTTAAGAAAGTTTTCAGAAAAAGAAAAGCACTATGAGATTTCTCTCCCTTTAGCCCACTCTCCTTTGTAGATCACCTTGAAAATTAGTTGTTAGGAATATCAAACCTGATCTTCCCAAGCTGGCTGGCAGACTACTGAGGATACCGGGAGTCTGCATGCTGTTAGTCCAGCTATTGTAAAGCCCAAGCCATGAGTCACTGTGTAACACACTTTTAATTATAGCACTATAAACCCCAAATATTTTGGTGATCTTTAGCTTGTCTATTAATTATATCAGCTCCTAGGGTCACGTTTTCAAACTTATTGCAAGAAGTTAAGATGTTTCTTTTGCCTAACCACATAAGCCCGAAAACTGGGACTATCGAAAAAGTGGGAAAGAGTATAATGTAAATCCCCAGACTAGCCACACCAAAGTTCTTAAAAATTCATCAGAGTGGTGGAACAACGGTTTGACTCAAACCACAGCATTCTTTCTCCAGAGCATTCATTAAATGCTATAGCTAAATGTTTAGCTGAAAACTAGAACAATGTTTTCAATTACACAAACAATTTCTTTCCAAATGTTGAACTTCCAATTCCTCGCCTCTTGGCTTGTCATAGTGTCCCTCATCCTCCAGGCTTCATACAGCCCTCCAAAATAAAGGAGATGTGCACTCTGAAAAGACATTTGCCTGATGTCTTTTAAACATCCAAAGTAAGTCTGCCACTGGCTTTGTCTTTTGCTATTTGTCATCCAAAGCTGTACTGCAATGTCTAGAAGGTGTAAACACAGAGAGGAAGCTGATGTCTGAGGCTTTGGTCAAACTCCGCTGTTAGGCAGGATGAAGCGTAGGCTTCTGTGCTGGAGAAGGGATGGTGCAGGAGAGGAAAAAGCCTAGGATGAAGATTTAGTTTCTCTCTAGCTTGCATTCCACTTTTGAATATGGGCTATTTTTCTTAATAAATGTGTTAAATAGTGCAGGGTATGCTGCCAAAACTACCTGTTGGCAGCTCTGGGGCAGAGTGAAGGGCTGAGGGATGAGGTTTGAGTCTAAGCCTCGATCAAGGCCAAAACTGTAGGGGAGGGGAATGTAGTAGATCTGACTGAAGGCATTCGTGTATTTCTGTATGACTGATGGTGGGATGTTGTTTGGCACTTGGGTTCCTTTACTATCCTCCAGTTTTTATATGCAGGAACCTACCCTATAAGACCCAGTAAAGTGTTGAGTACATATTATGTGCTTTGTAGAGTTCATGCTTGCTGCTGAACAGTACCAATTAACAGTTCACACAGTACTGCTGTACCGTAGAGCACATACTTACTGTTTATGCTGGGCAAATCAGGCACAGTCAAGTCTTCCCTACATTCCTAAGACATGATTTAGGCTCTCTGTGCTCTGCTCTGGGTTTACTGCTGTTTCTGGCTCATGCCTTGTGACCTGAAGTATGCCCTTTCTACCATTTTGGACACCGTTAAAAGCCCTGTTTTATTGGTAAGACTCTTTTCTGTTTTAATAATTTCAGGGGATTGCTGGTGTTATAATTAGGTCTGTATTCGCAGCTGATAGTGAAAGTTAACATCTCCCACACTAGAACAAGACTAACGAAGCAATCAAATCTGGTGTTACATGTGTACAAACATTTTAATCCTCAATGACAAAGTTTTCTATACAGGAATCTCTAAATCCAAAATTCAGTTATGAAATCACTTTTATTGCTCTTAGCTGTCATAATTATGGATAAGCAAGGAGACACCATGGTCAGGAGAGGCCTACCTTGATTCTCTATTGGTTTCTAAAAGCCCATGGCCTTGGACTTAAGATATAGAGGGTTTATTTTTAACATGAGAACACAGATGCTTTCTGTAAATAGAATAATGAAAGAGATTTGCCTTGTAATTTATCAAAGGGTCAGTGAAATGTGAGTAGATGGAAAAATACATGTGTTTTAGTACCAAAATCAGAGTGTCTTGACACAAAATCTTCTAAAATAACATCAAATTTATAATTTGGCAACACTGACATTCTTGTGGTTTAAATAATGCACATATGATCTCATCAAACAGAATGGAATATTTTATAATACAAGTACAGCTTAGGCGGTTTCAAGCAATAAAGAGAGCATGCTATGGTTTGTTTAAAATGAAACTGTTTCTATCTGAAGAGATCTCCGCTATCTGTGATTTATCCTTTTGTTGTTAGACTGGATAAGCTGTTAATGTTTCTATAACTAAAGCTTCACTTTGTCAGATTATTATTATTTAAAATGTTTTATTTTATTTCAGTGGTTAAGCATGTTAAACTTGTGTCACATTGCATTTGAAACTTACTATGTATGCAGTGCTTCCTACAAAAGCTTTGATAAGACTACTTATCAAAGAACAATCCTGTTTAGAAATGTGGCCTGACTCATCTTTCTATATCAACAAGCATGGTCTTCTCAGGGTGGAAGACGCACTGTGACTCTGGAGATCCTATCTGCGGGGTGACAGCAGACGCCTCATCGATTGCAACTTTATGATATTCTCTTAAAGATAGAATTACCTGACTAGCTGTTTTTCTCATGCTGCTGTATTACAATATGCCTCTTCATGTTTCCATGTAGCTTCGTTAGATATAGTCATTATTCTATAGCGCCACTCCCTTCTGTACAAATAATCCCGCTAAAGCTGTTTTTCCTGGCTGTAAGCCACAGAGGGTGCTCAAAGTGGGGAAAAGATGATAGGTTTGCCACTTTGCATGGGTATGCATGTTTTTGTTTTTGTTTTTTTTTCTCCAAACAAAGCCAGCTCAGGATGATTTGTGACACTGAGCAACCAGTTAGTGGCATCCTGTTTCAGGGGCAGGGATAGCTTCTGATTCCCTCGTCGCTTTCCTGCAGAGGCTGAGTACTCAGCAGACGCGGCTGCTGTGCATGGAGGGAGGATACAGCTCCTCTGCTGCTTTTGCTGCACCTGCTGATGCTGCAGCACAAGCTCCTGTGTGTGCTACGATGACTTACCACACGCTACTCTAGGGTGGTTTTTTTTGTGGGGGGAATGACTTGTGATGGCTGCCATCAAGCACATTTGGGCATGTGTTTGTTTTCAAGTTACATATTCACGAAAGAGGCAATCGCCTACGAAACACAGGTGTTTCTGTCGCCTCTGGAACGGCATTGCGCCCTCCAGTCATAGCACACATGCACGTTAGTTACCATTCCTGGAGTCTTGGATACCTTTAACCACCGTGCAGTCCTCTATAAAGCTGTACGTATTTACTTCTAGGTTTTATTTAGGAGTGGAATGTGATTGGAAATACTTGCTTCTACTGAAAAAAAAAAAAAAAAGAAACCCCAAAGTCTTTATAAGGGAAAGCTGAGTTACTATTTTTCTCTCTCTTTTTTTTTTTTTTCCCCATTTACTGATTGCTGTTGTGTTCAACACATCTTCCAGAGGGTGTGTAATCTTGCAATGACCCTTAACAGCACATCTGCTTGATCATACCCCATACTCTGACTCCCCCCTTTAAAGTCTAACATTTCACAGCTCAGAAGCCCTCTTTCTGTCAATCCCACACCAAAATTTTGTGATGTGAGGCACAGGTCCCTGTTTGACACCTCACTGAGGAGTGACAGGGTTTCTGGAGCTGGCAGCCCATCCTCTTTTCAAAAGCTGACCATCAATATCACATCCTGAGCCTGCTTGTCATGTCTTCGTCCATCAGGTTGGCAGCAGCCCTCCTGGCTGGATTCCAAAGCAGAGACTGCACCAAACAGAGGGGCAAAACCCCTGGGCACAGGGGCGCTCTGGCTGCTGCAGCTGGTGGAGTGCTGGCCTCCCCGCTGGTTGGTGCTGGCTGGTGGCACCTTCAAGTGCCTACAGCGCGTACTAGGCATGGGATCTCCTACGCAAGTGCACGATGGAGCTTCTCCACTTGTTCGATTGAATGGAGAGGGCTCCTGACTAACAGAGCTTTGTGTGGGTTTTGAAAGCAAATTTTAAAAGATCAAAAAATGGTTGCTTAATAGTCATCACTTAGAAACTGGAGAATCTTGGAAGACTTCAAGAATTGCTCCTTATCACCTTTTTGTATTTTGTGGTTGTGTGAGTATCTATAGGGCACACGTTGGGTCATGACCTGTGGACATCCTAGGATTATATGTTATTAGTTAAATCTGTGATGTTGCTTAGAGGTGGCAGCAAAACAGAGCACCATTACTCTGGGTCCTGTACGAATAAGGCGTTTAACAATATTGATCTTTCCTTATGTGCCTTTGCCTTCCCCTGAAAGCATTTTTAATAGTGTGTATTCAAGTGTCAGGAGTGAGAACCAGAACCTCCAAACGCAGAGGTAAGAGCAGAGCGAGGAAGTGGTTAACAAGACTCCTGCAAGAGAGGTCACAGTAGTGGAGAGATGGGATGCGTGGCGAATGTGCCGTTCACCTCTGGGCAATGCCTGCAAGCAGTGAGCTACCGCGTTTGAAGTGATGGATGGAGGCCATACCTGCGACCGGTGTCACCCCTGACCACACGGGCTGCGAGAGCAGACCAGGCAGGGGCAGCACCCACAAAGGTGTTTGTCGCACTCCAGCCCTGGCAGACACGACTCCAGCTTTTGGGGATGATGGTGCACCTCTCCATGTCTGCGGGAGTTGGCAGCCTGCTCTGGGGCAGGACTGGGCTTTTCTGTACTCTCCACACAGCTCCTCTATTTGAACGTCCACTTTTTGTGACTTTACAGTTCCCAGAGTTTCCATGCGCTACCACAGGTTTAAAGCCAGTGGGGGTGTTTTGTTTGTTTTGTTTTTTTTTTTTTTCACAAGAGTGTTCTGCTCGACGAAGACCTTCACTCTCCGCGCTCATCGCTTTTACCGGGGGTGTCAGAACGCGACACCCCATCTCCCCCCTGCCGCCCTGCCGAGCCCCCGCAGCTGGGGCAGGGGGTCTGCCTTTTTTTTCTTTATTATTATTGTTCTTACCTTTATCACTTAAAAACTGCAATAACTCTTCGAAACGCTGCCAAACACGACGCAGGAGGGGGGGTGGCCGCCTCAGTGTGAATTTTCGGAGAGGCACGTGTGCCACCTAGAGGAAGCGCCGTCGTTTTGGGAGCGAGGCTGGGGGGGGCACACGGACAACGCCGGGGTTTTTGGGGGGTGACAGACGCTGCGCTGTGCTCCGCGATCCCACCGCCCGCCGCCGCCGCCGGGCGTGGAGCGACCTGGGATGCCGGCCCGAATTTTGGTGCGGATGGGGGATCTGCAAAAGACAAAACCAAAACCAAAACCAAAAGCCAGCAATGACTGAATTCTCTTAGGAAATCTCAGTAAATGGCGTGCTGTGCCTCTGTGTTTGCAAAGCTTTTCCCTGGAAAAGAGGGTGGGAACACTGTACTCTTTTCTTTTTTTTTCTTCTTCCTTTTTTTTTTTTTTTAATTACAGTCAAAGATATAATGCCTTTGTTTGCATATTTTAGCAGTTCTGACATTTGTTAATGCTGTCTAATTCCTAAGACGCAGAAAGAAACATCTCTGACCCGGCAAAACCAGAATTCATCCTTCCCCCTTGCTAGAACCTTCGGTTTTAATTTGTGTCTCCTTGTTTGTTTGAACTTTGCATGATCTGATGCTTCTGGCATGTACCAGCTTCAGATCAGCTGACAGAAAGTTCAGGAGATCTTCTGTTCAGGATGAGGCCACACAGTGAGGAGCAGATAGAAATGAGAGTGGTTGCTGTGAGGAATGGGAAACATAAGATAGTGGAAGAGAGGAGAAAACAGAATGAAAAGGGGAGAATGCAAATTACAAATACAGCAAATACTGGAAAAGAGCAGCAAAAAAAAGGAATTCACAGCGAAAATATGGTTGCCTTTTATTCCTGCAGCATCATTGGCCCTGTGTAGAACAGCTTCCCCAAGAGAAGACAGCTGTGATGGTTGTTGTTCATGTAGTTCCTTGTAGTATGTCTTATTTTATTAAGACACAAAGCAACTCCTGGACCAGGGTCGCAGGCATCCAGATGGTCTCCACTTACAAATATCCTGGTTTACTGTAATAGGACCTTGCTCACAAAGAACTGACCTCTGAACAGGGCTGATTTCAGTGGGCACATTTAACTTGTTCTCTCAAATTTCTGTTTGCACTGCTCACTTTTACCATGCCTGTCCCTTTGTGAGGCTGAGACTGTGGGGACTCTGTCTGAAGCTGTCTAATTCAAAGTAATGTTTTTTTTGTGGCAGTGTTAGCAGCCTGGGAGCAGGAGGCAGAGCCTCATAACCTCATTCCCTGATCCCTAGATCTTGCAATGTAGCAGAGAATCTGTGCCCCAGATTTGGATCCTTTCCTTTCCACTCGCTGTAGTTCCAGTACTGAGATTTTGGGGGATGACCAAACTCTATTTTGCATAAATAGATAGACCCTCAAGTGTGGTTGTACAACCAAGGCTATGAATACTCGCTCTAGTAGGGCCTATGCCGACAAGGAGGTGATTCCCCATGGGGTCATGTGCACAGTTTCTTGTGGGTAAGACACCCTCAACTATTTTCAGGCATGAATCCTCAAGCGCTGCTGGAACCGCAAAGCAGGGTTTCAGTGCAGCAGTCACTGCTTGGACAAGGTCAGCCCCCTGGTTTCAGATCATGCATTTGTACTAGTGAACTGACCTAGTGAAAGGAAATGTTCCCATCCCTGGGCCATAGGTCCAAGCTTAAGGAGCAGAGGGGAAGTTTTGTCATGTTAATTAGAGCTCTACAAAGCCTTTGTTTCTCCAAGACATGTACAAGCTGAAGCACATCAAAATACTCCCTAACTGATGCTGCAGAATGTACAGACAGTGATGTAAGGCCAACTTGTCACATTTGCTAAATTTCCCCTGATTTTGTTGCCCTGAATGATGCTGAAGCCTCATTTGAAGATTTCCAAATAGAAGCTATAGTGACTCAGTGGCTTTATAGAACTAAAAATTTCCCCCGAAGCTCACAAAATAAATTGGAATAACAGTTAAGAAAAAATACACTTTATCCACATCTTGAAACCTTTCATGACTTCTCTGATAAGTTACTAATATTAGGGGATGACTAACTGTGGCTTTTTTCAGTGACCTCATTTGATGACATTGCTCACAAGGGCCTTACTCACAAGGAGACCCTGTGACAGGTATTAACTCTTTGACACCATGGGATGTCCATGTCTTTACCGCAAATGACAAACCAAGGAATAACGATGAATGGGAAGTAGTTTGCCCTGTAGGCACTTGCTGACCGGTAGAAGCTGAAGAAGGTGCAAACACAGTGGGGCAAGGTCAGGAGAGCTTGTGGCTTGTCTCCTACTCCATGATGTTGTCTAACTGGTGTGAAGGCCATGAAGCGTCCCTGCCTGTGGAAGAGGAACAGGCAGCCTCACCCCCACATTTACTCTGTGCTATTCTTTGAGGTCCTTGTCCATTGAGGCGGGCCATTTCTATGGCTGATCAGTGCTGCCCTGTGCAGCAGCAGAAGGATCCGTGTGTGGGACGTTGCACAGCAGCAATGACCAATGTTGGCCTGTTATGCTCGTAAAAGTAGGTTCTGTATGGCGACACCAGGCATTTCATGAAATCCTTGCTCATCATCAGGGGACATACACAGACACACTGGCACTGCCTTTGATCTACCCGGCCTGGTTATTGAAGCCAGGGTAAAAGTGCTTTCAATTGCTAAGTACTCAGTGCTATGCTGCTGCAAATTCGTTCTTTCCTGTACCCACATTAGCTAAAAATTATCTAAAGCAAGCCTGAGAGCACATACATGCTGCAGTGGTGCCTCCCTGTCACCTCCTTGTATGCAGCATAGAGTGTGAGACTAAACTCACTAGCCTCTTGTGTGTGGAGGAGAGGTAATGTTCACGTGTAGAGGAGAGGTAATGTTCAGCTTCATACTGCAGGGAAGAAGAAAAACACAGACTCTGTATCATGAGGTAATAAATTCACTTCTTAGAATTGAAGAGAGGATAAATTAACTTCTTAGAAGATGAGGAGTAAAGTCATGAGTAAAGAAGGCATAAGCAGATGAGGAGGCGTCTCTAACCTTGTGTTCCTTCCCAGCACCTTTGGGCCAGATGCCTTTGTCAAGGAATTCATTGCTGGGTCAGACTTCATAGGAAAAATGAGATCTGGGGGGGAGTCCTTTTCTCTTTTTAACATACAGAAGGCTTCCCACACAGGAGAATGTTGTTCTGCTAACCCATCATGGGTCTTGCCTGAGCAAGCAGAATTTTCAACAGAGTCAGTTTGATGCAAGATCATCCTGAAGAGGAGGCAGTTTAGATACTGGTCACTTAATTTCATTAGTTCCAAGCAGAATCCTGAGGGGTTTCATGAATTTTGAAGATCTCAAATGATTGATCTTTAAACAAAAGATCCCTCACAGGAAACACCATAAAGAAACTAACACTGTAAAGCAGTTGTATCCATATAGATGTTGTCATCTAAGTTTCTATTCTGAGAAAGAACACAAAAACATATGCTATGGACAATAACATTTACTTACCCCTGGTTGGCCCTCTATAGCAACACGGGGTGATTTAAAAGTGATTAAGCATTTAAAAAAAAAGTGTTGTGCATCAAATACCAAACTTAATACTCTGCACAGTGAATCTGTAAACTGTGACTAAAGGTAAAACATTTTTAAAATGCCTCTGATAATGAAAAGATTTATTATAAAATATGTCTTAAATGGCTTGAACAAAATGCTCATTGTTTGTGCACAAAATGGCTTTACTCAGCAGTCATTCTTGGATTTAGCCCTTGGTGGGGTTCAGATGCAGGAGGAGCAAAGGATTTGACAGCAGGGGAGCTGGAATCCGTAACAAACACCTTTTTAATTTAGGGCAATAACAGTGATGTGATTTGGTACAGGAGAGCTGAATTTGATTATTTTTTTCTGAGTGCCTGGAGCTACCACAACATGTGCTGATGTTCTCATAAAAAATGTCCTTAGTGTGCAAGATGTTGAGGTCAGATACTGTACACCACAAAACTGTGTGGCAGGTTCCACCTCTAGATTCGAAAGCTCTCTTTTTGTCAAGTGGTCGCACCGCGTGGGGTGTTGTCTTCTCTCTTTCTATCAATGATTATATCCTACTTTTACATATATATCCTGTCTTTGCTGACTTGTACACACTCAGGGCTCCTGCAAACCAGGCCTTGTGAGTACTCAGAATAGTGCCCAAATTCACCAGCTACTTTTGGAAACTTGCACGTACAAATTTTGCTCCTGATTCTCCAGCATGAAACTCTCCCTCAATTTTGCTCATTTGTGCTCTGTAAAACATCCCCAAAGCAAAGAACTGTAAATTTGTCACAATAAGTGAAGAAAGAAGGTGCTTTTTGCATGCTTGCTTTGAAAGCGATCAGTTCACCTAAGAGAAAATACATGTTTATGAACAATTTATTAAAGCCCTTTTTGTTTTTTAAAGCTTTTTTCTCACGCAACCTTTATCTGAAACTGTGTTTTTCTCTCTCTTTATTATAACTTCTTATCCTTCTTCCTTTTGCTGTTACTGTTTCATTTTATGGGGCATTTTGTGATACAGCTGGAAGGAGAGTAACTTAAAAAACTAGAAACCAGATTATACATTCAATTAGCCCTACAAAACAGGTTGTAATAACAACTTTTGGCTCTTCTCTCCAGAGAAACAACTTTATTAGCTGCTCTGAAAATCTTCCAGTCCAACTTAAATCTCATGTTTTCCCACCAATTTTAGATGCATTGATTGCACAGTCAGGATCCTTAGAACCTGCATCACTCAGTGGGCCGATGTCAACATGGCTTGGGCCAGAAACACCTTCTTCTCCATTTGGGTTGCTCTGGAGAGAGGAGTGCTACTTTTTTGTTTCAGCTTTGCCTCCCATACTAGTTCTTGTACCCATATCAGAATGACAGGAATTAGCACCTCTTCCTTCTTCTCTCTGTTGACAGCTGGGCTTGCAATCACAGCTGAGTAAATACTGACAGTCTTCTTCTGGATGACAAATTTTGGTGCATCTACATGCCAAGAAAAATTAGTCACAGTGGTGAGAAAACTGTGTCAAGGCTGGGCTTGTGTACGAGGCAGAAGTGGCTGTGTCACTGCAGAACACCGCACAGACCCCCAGTGGCTGTAAACTGTGGCAGAGATTAATGCGGATCTAAGCTAACAGCCCTAGCTATGGATCTAGCCTACTGTTTCCCGCCTAAAGATTTTATTAATCACCCATTACTACATAAAGCACCTGCAGAAAGATGCTACAGAGCCTACATCTCAATTTCCGTGTTTATTTTGCCTATTTTTAAGTGCTGTTGGCACATTTCCACGTGTCCGAAAAGGCAGCTTGAATAGAAGAAGAAGAAATGTTCAAATACAACACAGAGTGTAGAGGCTTAGGCCATTATTACTTGTGGGTCATCCTGCTTGATTTTGGCATAAAAGGAGAGAGCAATTAGATAATAATGAAACAAAGTCCACCAGTTGCTGGTTGAAGTCCAACTCTTGCAGGCTAGTGGTTCATCTTCTGCAACCTGGTGAAAACTGCAGTTCTGTGAATTTGGCAACACTCTCAGACTTCCTTAAACAATAACACACATGCTGGAGGGAGATGGAGGTCGTCTTGACACAGACCACTGTGTTCCTGTTTCTGAGTTTCCCACCAGCTGGGTGTCATTTGGAAATGACCACAGTAAGATGGCACAGTTATTTAACTGCCAGATTTATGTTCTGAGGTTCCTTGCTTAGTTATTGTTTAGCCTGAGAGACATCTGAGGACCTTGATGCACAACTTTTCATTTCTGAAGATCCTTAGGTACATTACCAGAACAATCTGTATCTCAAAACACATTGGAGAGCCAAATGTCTCAGCCACGCCTGATCCCTGCTGGAATAATCTAGGCATTTCTGTGCTGCTTGGCTGCAGTAGGAATTATCACAGCATTCTTACTAAAGTAGGAATTCCACAGAAAAATAGCAGTATGGTGTGATGCAGTTGTAGACCTTCTGTTGGGTAACCTGAACTTGAATCCTTCCCTCCTTTCTTCAAGGGGTTTTACCACAGCTCTCATTTTCCAGATGATGTCTCTGACCAGTGGACAACGGCATACTCTCCAGTTGCTCTGAAGTCCCCAGACACAATGGCAGTGGAGACAACAGCTCTGGTACTAAAAGGAAAGGTACCATCAGAATGATACCATCAGAAAAGGAGGCAGGGGGTAGGTTCCTGTCTTGTCTTCACAAAGTGGAGCAGCCTCAGTGGGAGAGATTGAAATGTCTCAGGGTCTTTCACCTCTAACTCTGGCTCTGATTTGTTAAAAAAAAAAAAAAAAAGTGGCATTTTTTACATGCTTTAGGGATCTTTATGTGCTTAGAGCTGTGGTTATGGTTCGTAAGCTCAAACGAGACGTTTGACAACAAGAAGACACTGATGCCCTATAGGAGGCATATGAACAATATAAGGCTCAGCATGGCACAGCTAGGGTTGAAATAACTTCTCAGTTATCCCTAGAGCCTAAAGAATTTTATTACAGAAAAGAAAATTTAATGCAGATTAGGACAATAGAAATGAACAAAAAATGAAAAAAGTTAAACCTGAAATGGGGATCACCAGGAATTCTGATGAATAAATGCTTAAAATTACAAGAACTGGTAGTAAGGGTTTCTGGTATGGCAGAAACAGAGGGACTGAAAGAGAATTAGAGCTTTTAACTTTCTCAGCTTATTAAAAGCTAGAGAACACATGAAAAAAGTACAGTCTGCAGAGTTCCTGGTTTCATTTTGCAGCAGTTTTTATTGTAGGCAAATACTCCGTGCTCACTATTTTCAAGCGGTAGAGATATTGTGATCATCAGTGCCTATGAAATAAATAAGCACTATTTGTTTAACTGTATGTGTCAGGTAAGAAGACAAAAAGGGTAGATAAGGGATGGAATTGGGTTCTAGTTTGACTATGTGGTGGTGTATGGCATTGAACAAATTGCTTAAGTTGAATTTATTCTGTTAGTTTCACGTGCTTATTCTTGTTTCAGAGGAGGTGTTGGAAGGATTAACAAGGAATTTATAAGTATCTTTGCTCTCTTTCTCTGTTGAGAGATAAGCTTCTGGTCAGAGACAAGGGAGTCCTATCTCCAGACATTGTTTCTGTAGACTTCCGTTGGCAGGAGGAAATCACAACTTTCCCTACTTTTCTAGTCTATTGGAAAGTCTCCAAATACCACTGGAGAAGTAATCAAAACATTAGCAGTTTCTGACCAGGTTCCTGCACTTCATTGATTTATTAGTACTCTGGCTTGTTTCATACCATAGCTGGGTCACCATGCTGGATCATCATTCTTCATGCAATTCCTGATGAAATTCTTACTACAAAATAGGAAATAGCCTATTAGGTTACAGGACTCCAGGTGTTTCTGTCAGAAGATTTGGGAATATTTGTAGTAAACTTGCCTGCTGAGATCAGATGCTCAATACATGACAGGGAGAACTTCTGTGTTTTCCTTCCTGTCTCCCAAACCAGTGTGTCTGGTAAAAGAGGGTATGAGAAGGTCCTGAGACACATCTGTGGTTTTCACAAGTGGAGGAGCTCAGTGCTTTTTTCCTGCAGAAAGGACTACAGAGGGACTGACTTCTTTGATATAATCAGGACAAACAGGAGACTGAGGGGGTGTGTTCTCAATCCTTTTTCTTAGAGCATAGGGAGGGTTTTTATTCTGTTTTTCTCCTGTCAGAGAAGGGGTTGTGCAGGTGAGCCATGCTGCAGTGTTGGTTAACAGATAAACCTGGAAAGTCAGAATGCATTGTCAGTGCTTCACACACATCCTGCAGCAAACACGAAAGAAAGGGAGAGGGGTAACTGTCAGGTGGTGCTACTGCAGAGGTGCAGGAATGTAATTCATCTCAGCAGAAACTGTTATTGATTAGAGCGTACCAGTGTGAAGAGCAAATCTCACTTTTCCTTTCCTACTCCCATATTGATATACCTGTCACTGTTTTTAACTCCAGAGAACTTTACATTATCACACCTCCTCTTCTCCTTCTTACCTGGGATACCAGCTTTACTCTCATCTGTCTTTGTATGTGAAATAATTAGCATATCACATGCTGAGCTTCCCCTACTCATGTTGGCTAGCAGATACAACTGAGATCCAAAAATGTTGAGCCATATGTTGAGGCATAGCCATGCAAACCTGACATGGATTAGGGTTCCATGTCTGGTTCTCTTACTTAAACTTGTTTAAAAATTCGATGAAGCAGTGAGTTGGAGTAATAGATGCAGGACTTGAAGCAGTGCTACAAATTACAAAGGAATAGGCCCCAGTGCAAAAAGTTTTCTTTTACATTTTAAGGGGCAAAATAGTGACAGTAGTTGCATTTTACATGTATTCAAGATAGAAGGTCTTTCCTCTCTCAGGGTTTTATTTGCAATGTTATCTAACTTGTATTCTAGGCTTCACACATGCCAATGCAGTCATATTTGCCTCAGGGTCAAAATGACTAAGATTTACACCTGAAAAAATAAGAAGATGATACAAGACTCATCTGAAAACTAAAGAAACCAACACATAAACAGATCAACCATTTAAATTAAAATATATTTGACTTGCGAAACCCAGCATTACTGAAGGACTTGCTTTCAGAGTGATAGAGGGGAAATTTCTGTTAATTGTTTCCTGTTGTGAATCTGATGGGCCGGTGAACAGTGTATGTTTATTCCTTTTTGCTTTCAGTTCCTATGTTAAGCGTGTTTCTAAGAACTGTGTTGGGTGGACACCTCTGGAAGGGAGAGAAGAGTAACCCTTCCCTCAAGAGCACCTCGCTATGCTCAAGGAGATACGTTCCCAGACACTGAGGGATGCCCCTGTCTATACCCACAGGAAAGAGCAGGGACCTTGCAGCAGAGACTGACGAAGAGGGCAGGATATGTATCAGTAAGTTCAAAAGGGTGGTCTTATGGTGATGGACAGAAAAACCCCTAAGGAACCAGGGAGTCTGGGTAGCTCCTGAGGTGGCTGAAGTCAGGCATGGAAACAGGGACATTAGTGCCAGGAAATAATTCGTTATAAACATCTTTATGTTTCTGCTGACCTCACTGCTTCAGTTCTTTTCCCAATTCCAAAACAAAACTCGCTTTGTGAGTTTGAAAGCTTTTTTGGATTTCTTTGGGGACTCCCACAGCAGGCTGTTGCTGGAGCCTTCACCTTTTCATCTCTATGAGAGAAAAATCGAAGTTGTTTCACAGTCACCACCAGTCATTGCTAGACCAGTACTGTTACAGTCGTGGTCAGTCATTACTGGATCTCAGCGCCACCTAAACCCCTGATGGAAGCTTTGCAGAGCCAGCTACTAGGCAGAGGCGATTCACAAATGCCAGCACGCTGTAAGGCACCCCTAGGAAATTCTCTGGAGAGAAGGAGGCTTCATGAGATAGAAGACCCTAAAAGGTGCAAACCAGATGGAAAAGGGCATCTATTCAGAGTTCATGGCCACAGATTTTTCCTGAAGTTAGACAAAGAAGCAGGGTTGGGTTATAGTTCCTTGTCTCTGCCTCTCTTCCCCCTTTGTCCACATTCTCACCAGAAGTGTGAAAGACCATGGTTCAACTCTTTTCCTTCCTTCACCTGGTTTTGACTGAACCTTGAAACAGCTCCCTCTCAGGAGGATCTCAGGTATTTGTCTTCTCCCAGTATCTCCTGCTGAATGTTCTCTGTTCAAGATGTGGAGAATCTTGAGGCCGTCCCAACCAGGACCAGTGCTCTTATTCCTGTTTCTGATACTGTGTTCTATTTGTGCTTTTCTGGGAAAAGGGTGAAGAACTGGAAAATTGGTTGGTCTCTCTACTTTTCTCCTCCCTTAGCAGTGCTGTGAAATTAACATTTCAATAATAAATGTCGACTAACATTTTTATTTAAGCTGTGTTTTTTTTTTCTGGTATAAACATCCACAGCTTGCATGCCTCCTGTAGCACCAGCTTGGATTTAAAGATAAGACTTCCCCCCTTCCCCAGTGCCATGATAGCTGTCATATGACTGTGGGAGGGAATTCTTGAAATATTCTTGAATACATGTGATAAAATGGACCTACCACAAAAGAATTAATTTTCTCCCTTTCAGTCCATAGGCCTGCTCTGAGACTTCTGGGAACTTCCAGAATATTAATTACACAACCTACTTCACAAGTGCATCTAAAGGTTAATTTTAGTTAGCCTGATCTTTGTGTGCCCTGTTTTGGAAACATCAGGATCAAAAGCTTTGCTGACAACAAAATATCAGATAGAAGGAAATATTATGTGCCTGCTAAACCCCATACTTCCAAAACCAGAAGCACTCCCAAGTTGGTGGCATCCCTAAAATATGCTTCCCTAAATGACTTGAGTAAAGCTCCACAGTTTAATAGCAACAGAAACAAGAACTCATGGATGTTGTAAACCTTCAGTGTTGGCCTATGTTTCCTGATAAGAGGGCAGGTCTGAGAATAAACTGTGAGTTAGTCTTGTCTTCTTTCTTCTGTGAGAACAACAGATAAGACATTTATAATTTGTGTGCTTTCTGGCTATGTCTGCCACTGGATCAATTTGCATTTTTCTTTTATTTCCAAGACTTAAGAATAATATATTGCTTCTAGTGATCCTTGCAAAATTGTAATTTCTGCCAGCTAAATACATTTATTTAAAACTGCATGGCAGGTGTATGCATTTACCACCCCTCTTCTTGCACAGCAAAGCGTGTAAAAGGAAGTTGCAGAGGTGCATTGATTTAAAGTGATTTGCCCTCTCAAACATTAAATTGGAGAATTAATATCCTGTTTTACTCATCCAGGTCTCAGTGAAGCTGTGCCCACCTGCTGCCCAGACAGCAACTGGATGATAGCTCTCTTTTACACCTCAGCTGCTCTTTTCTCTTTCTGATGTGGGATCTGAGCCCCTCACCTTCTGTCCATTGGGTCCCACGTTGCGTGTTGTCAGCCTCCCAGGCGGGACACCAGTCCTGGGAGATGCTGCCGTTTTGCACCTCCTTATTTGCGGAGCTAAGTAATCACAGACCTCATTTGGAATAACTGTTTGGGCAAGAGGATGGGAGTTACGGACAGGGGGGGATGACATCAGAAACAAAGGCTGAGAACCATGGTGGGAGCACACAGTGAGGCCAGGGAGGCAGCTCTCTCCGATGGTCATATACCCTATTTAAGCAAGCATGCCAATCAGCCCCAGATCTCTGCCTGTTTAGCAAAGTGCTTGAAATTCCCACCTGCTGCCTGTCCCTTGGGGCTGCAAAACAAAAGGCTGTCCTCACCTCCTGTCCCCAAAAGCCACTTTGTCTGAGCTCTGGGCTGCTGCCCTTCTTTTTTGGAAATCCCCAGCACACCCAGTTTTACCCCAGAGTAATAGAATTAGAGTATTCTTGATTCTAGTCCCTCCTTTGCGCTAATTCTCACTGTTTTATCTCATTTCCTCTGTCCTTGTTTAGAGGGAGATGGTGGGCTTGCCTTCTTCCTGGCAGACCTGATCTGGAACACATCCCTGAAGGGCTGTAGGGTGCTGCCTCGGAGCTGGTGGCCATACCACTTCATGTCGTTCTTGGCATTACTCATGTAAGTAGGTGTAAAACCACATCAGAGTGCTGTCGGTGTACAGACATGAATTTTTATGGAGCAAAAAGAAGAATCCCTTCAAATCTGGATGGTCTCCAAGGAAGAGTACATGACCTAACCAGTCTCCCTGAAAACAAAACGTGCAGAGGCTCGCAGAAGTGATTTCCCACACGTACCAGCTCTGCCTGGGCTTGAGACATAGGGCTATTTCTGTCACCAGAAAAGCCTGTATTTTCACTGCTGAGGGTGGCAGCACATGAAACTGGGAGATGGCTTTGGCTGTGTAAGCTGTGTCCCCTTGGGGCAGTTGAGGTGGGTCCACAGCAATGCATGTTCTGCTCACTGTTTTGCTGTAAACTTTTAAAAGTTTTCCCTGTTTTCTCCTGTTTGTCAGTGCTCCCTTCTTTGGCTTTTAAAAAACGCTTCTCATCTTGTGGCTTCTCAGTGACCTTGGTGTCTCAGTTTTGACTAGGCTGGGGTTTTACAGATAGTCTCTTGGATAAAGATACCAATGGCATTTACTTGATTGACAAGATTGTCTTCATTTGGCCAGCATTATTGTTTCTCCCAACCTTGGAAAATTCATGAGTTGGAGGCTTATCAGGGGAGACAGAAGCAAAAATGGACACAGTGCATAACAGTGACAATGATGTTCCTGTTTACACTGAACAAACTGAAAGCAGTTTCTGAAAAAGGCTGAGGAACCTGCTAAGGGATTCTGTGCCACAGAATCTGAGTCTGCAAGTAGACTGCCTTAGAAACCTCACGAGGGAATTAATCAAACACAGTCTGTTCCTTTCGTTCGTTTCACCATGTGCCTATTCCTATAAAAACAGGAGTCAGAGTTTATTCTCTGCCCACCAAACTGCAATCATCCAGTGTATGGGCCAAACACGCTACTTTTCACTACCGCTTTACCAGAACACAAACACGAGGTCTGGAATGATCTGTCACAGAATTATGGAGGTTGGAAGGGACCTTGGAGGTCTCTAGTCTAACCCAACGGCCCATCATGCCATTCTGGTCTGAGATACACCTAGCCCTGTCTTCTGCTGTTTGTGG
The DNA here is from genome assembly GCA_013400135.1 of Rhinoptilus africanus. Lineage (NCBI taxonomy): Eukaryota > Metazoa > Chordata > Aves > Charadriiformes > Glareolidae > Rhinoptilus > Rhinoptilus africanus. The sequence continues at coordinate 32,114 of VXBO01012367.1, forward strand.
CTGGAATCCCTTGGTGGAACCAAGGATTGACTTGTTATCTCGCCTTGTTTGGGGCTGCAGATGGGACTGGTTACTGTCACCAGCCTGACACTGCTGTGAGCACCGCCTGTGTTGGGGGGACCCTGCTTGTGCTCACCGTGGAGCAGCCCCGTTCTTGCTGTGCCCTCCTCCCCACTGATATCTATGAGGACGTTACTGGGAAGAGAAAGCTGCTGCCTAGAGCACCAAACAGCAGGAGGGTGAGAGCAATGATCATAGACTGAAATGGGAGATCCTCAGCCTGAGGATAAGAAAAAGGCTTCTCGCCATGAAGAAAGCCCCGCAGTGCAGCTGGAGCACAGAGGGGTTGTGCCATCTCCATCCTGAGAGTATTGCCAGCCCCAACAGGATAAAAATCCCTGAGTGACCTGGTCTGACCACACAGCCGAGCCTGCTCTGGGCAGTGGATTGGACTGCAGTCCGACCAAGGTCCCTGATGGGCTGTGTCAATCTGTGCTCCTCAGGCGTGTAGGCAGGGCACCTTGAGATACTCTGCTGTGCTTCAGTCGGGAACATGAGCACTTGCATGTTCCTGCTGAGGAGGTCAGTTCCCTATGGACATGAAAGCTGCCTTGTGCTCTCAGCTGATGGCCTCAGGAGTAGAGGGGGATGTGGAACAGCCCTTCTCCTTGTGGTGGTGAGGGGCTCCCTGTCCAATGTGTACTAGCAGCTGCGAGTTGAAATGAACATGAAATGCTGTTGTTATTTTGGTAAGGGCAACAGAATTATTTGTCTGAAATCATGGAAGAATGACGCCTACTGCACTTTAATTCTGTGTATCCTTTTTGCTTTTGCTCTCATGGTTAGTTTTTGCAAGCAGTTTGACCACAAAATAAATTAAAAAAGGGTCTTCAATCTTCTTCATGTGCGCTTGAATACCAGGTCAGTACTTTTTTGAAGTGATTTGGTAGAAGCACACATTCACAAAGCATGTGAAACTGAATTTTAGCTTTTTAAGCTTTGGCACAACTGAACTAGTGACAGGAAACCTCAAGCACTATATTACTAAGCAATAAATAGCAAGTGACTTTTAGTAATTCCTGGAACTAATTCACGGTATTACTATATGACATTTCTCAGTAATTTTGTGAAGGTATTTCCATCTGGCTGGCTTAAATTCTTCGTACTGGTTAAATCCGAGAAACAAAACTATTTACTAGAAGCAAATTTGAACACAAACGAAGGAAATGGAATAGAAGAGGCCTGAGTCTCATGGAGCAGAAGTTTTATATGCAAAAGCTGTTAAGTTTTCTCAGGAAGCCTTCAGGTATGATCCAGCCTAATAAAAATAGTTTTCAAAATAACCACAGAACGGGATACTTGCAGATAGCAGTGTTCGTTCAGAGCAGGAAGACAGAGGTCTGAAATGGAAAGCTTGGCTGCAAGGCTGCAGGCTCTTTTTTGATGTTGCGGTGCCAGAGGAGCACTGTGTGAAGTGCCTGCAGTCTTGAATGCAAGTTGTGGAGCTCAGGGACTGAGATGAGCCTTGGAGTGCTTACATATTACAGAGATTATTTCTCGGTGGTACGTGATTGGAAGACCTTTGCCAGCCTGAGGCCACAGCTAGATGCACGTGGCATATCAGGATTATGGGAACTCCCAGGTCTTTCCCAGCTGGTAACCAGCAGCAGTGAGAGAATCTCTCCCAGCTTGCTATGAGATGTACCTCTCGCGTCAAGGAACGGGAAGGAAAAAGTGAATTAGCCTTGAGACTTGAAATTCAGCTGTGTAAAATTGGTTCTTGGAGAGGTTTCTATGAAGCAGGGAGGGTGTGGCGTTAGGGCAGATCTTCCTCTTCAGTTAAAAGGAATGCATTCGCGTTGCATTTGTTGGAGAACTTCCTCCTCCCTCTGAAATGGACTTGTCCGGTGCCTGGCTGTACTTGATATGAGGCACTGGTCTTTTTTCTTAGGTCTGGAGGTTGCAAATGCAAATCACCAAGAGTTTCTATTTGTGTCCAAAGACTTTGTAGGTGAATCATTTAACCTCTGTTGTTTGTTTTACCCATTCATAAAGTGGATACAGTGAAAAAAATACACACACACGTACACTGGTCTCAGGAGTCATACCAGGCAAAAAAGCAGTTTCAGGCTTTGGAGAAGTCTTGATTTTTTGATTCATACCAACATGTTCTGAAAGAGATAGGCTTCCCTGACCACTGCAAAGAGCTTAGGGGAAACCTGGGATTCCAGGCAAGGCAAGAGATCTAACTTGCATATTTTAAATTAACTATGCCGACCCTCAAGGAATTGCCTTTTACTGATGAACAGGTGCTTTCTTCTCATTATTATTTGTACTGAGTTGATGGTTTTCAAGATGTACTGCATCCTAAATTTATTTAATTAAAATTAAATATTGAAGGATATGTTTTCAATACTGAAGCCAGTGAAGGAGACTTCATTGAATTTCATCGGCTTTTGCAAGTGTGTACAGGAAAAATGTTTCTGCCTGGAGTATTAAAGGCCATGTGTACATGTATAAGTGAGTATTATGGCGCTGCATAAAGCTATGTTCTACATTTCGCATTTGGAATATTGAGGCATATGTAGGTAAATGACTTGTCCGAAGAGCATAAAGGAGTACTGGGACACAACTGGGAAAGGTACCCAGATGCCCTGAGTCCTAGAGTGATTCTGTAACTGCCAGATGACAGACAGTCTCACCATCTTTTATGAAGAGGGTTCAGGAAACTCTCTGCTCAGATTTATGTTGTCTGTTTGCTTGAAGTTGGTGCAACTGTGAAAAAGTGAATGTTCTGTGTTTTGAAGATTTTGAGTTTGTAGTCTGATGCTCTAAGCATTTAAAAAATGTCATGTCACTGAAATCTGAGTGACTTCAACACCATCAAAGCAGGCAACCATGAAAGCTGCACTTCTAAAAGAATTGTGTAATTTTAATTTATTCTCATCCCATTTTCTAGAAAATAAAGGTTGCTTTAAGATGATCTTGGAAGAAATAGTACCAGGTTATATCCATGGGGAAAGAATACAATTTTCTCCCCTCCTTCATGTTGAAGTTTCAGGTCCTTTACTCATTGCTCCATCACTCAGTGCTTTGATTTTTGGTCTTTCTCTACTTTCTTCCTGTGATAGGGAATGTATTTCTTTCCCACAAAAATTCTCCTTCCCCCACTCCAAGATGTTAAAATGGCTCCTGCGCTTGGCTTCAGGCTTGAATCTTGGCAAGGAAGCTCTCAATTATTAGGCAATTTTTAAAAACAAATGCAGTTTCAGCTGTTTTATGCAGAGGAGGAGTGCAAAAGCTAGCTGTTTTCCAAGACGGTCTGTAATGCCCTGAAGGGTAACGGCTGAGAGCAAGGGGCTAAAAGTATTTCAAATCTGTCAGTATTGCTACCACAATTTTTATTCTGATGTGGACCAGGTTTGCTCTGGAGAAACGTGTATCTGTACAAAATGTAATACGTGTATCACTGCACTCCAATGCAATCGTATGTCAAACAGCCAAGAATACACTTACCCAATTTGTCAGTTATAATCTGGGGCCATGTCCTTTGCAAGATTTTGTAGCTTGCTTGCTGCAACAAGAGCAGTAACAAAACAGGAGCAGTGCAGTACTGCGCTTGAGGGCCCTGACTTTCTGTATTATATCAAGTACAAGTAAACACTCAAAAGACTTCTGATGAAGAAAACCCCTCAAAAAAGCTCTCTTTTGGCTTCTTTGCTCCTCTGCAGAGGAACACAATGAAGTGTGCTGGGGAATGGAAAGCAGTTGAGAAAATACCCCTGGAGAAAAAGAAGGAAAAGAAGAATGAGGGGCATAAGCTTCTTAGAATCATAGAATCAGTGAGGTTGGAAGGGACCTTTAAGATCATCAAGTCCAACCATTAACCTACCCTGACAAAAACCACTTCTAAACCATGTCCCTAAGTACCACATCTACCCTTTTCTTAAACACCTCCAGGGATGGT
>VXBO01012367.1:36493-55971 GCA_013400135.1 Rhinoptilus africanus
GGGCAAAGGAAAGGTACTGATGTGTAGGCTGAAAGAAATCCAAGGCTGTTATTGCATGGAGTTGACAGGGGTTGAGCAAGGTTTATTAGATGAAGGTTGGTTTGTTTGGCTTATTGGTTTGTTGGGCCTGTGGCTAACCCTCTCAGGCTTTGCTAAAGAAACAAGGTAGAAAACCAAAACAGCAACATTTTTCAAGGACAGAGAGATCAGAGAGCTTTGATTTCAAAGTCTGGAAACTGAAGCTGCTTCATTAATTAAAAAACCTCACCTTTAAATAGTAATTGAACATTAAAGATTTTTTAGACTGAAGTTTCTATCAAAATACCATGACTATTTAATTTTCAACAAGTACACTAGTTTCACGGGACTCTGTATTTCAGGAAGAAATATTTTGGTCTACAGTTTGTGTCTGGCTCCTGAGCTCAAGGCCGTTACATCAGAGCCCTTGTTGGGCTTCTCCTCGTGCCTTGGTCTGTAACCACAAAGTAATTGCTACGACTGTGGTGGGTTTTATTTTTGTCACTGCAGTATCTTGAGAGAGGTGGATGGAAATCACTTCAGAGCCTGCCACTGGTCAAAACAAAAGCTGAGGAGCCGTCATGCTGCTACGAGAAAGAAATCAAATAACCGCAGCTGTTCAATTGCGTGACCCCGAAAACATGGTCTTCACATACAGGAAGGAAACGATGTGTCTTGCTGGTCCCATGGCACTTTCCTTTCAGCTGCCCCAGTCCCACCAACATCTGATTTTGGGAAAGAGATGCCATGCACACCATATACTAACAGTGAAAGATGGCATGGGAATGTTAGTGGCCATAGAGACCTTTGTTTAACCAAGGAGAAATCCAGGCAGAAGGGGACAGATGAAGAAATCTATCTGCAGCTAAGCCTTTTGGGACCAAAGTTTTCTTTGTGGGATTCAGGCTCTGCTTTCATTCTTGTCAAGTCTGGTTTCCATTAGAGTGCAAACATTACAGACATCCCTTTTTAATGCCAAAAAGGTGAAAGGCCTTTGTGAAGAGCCGAATAGCTCAGTACCCACTGAGTGTCCCAAAGCTGGGGTCTGTGAAACCCCGAACATGAGATGTATGCAAAAAAGTCTAGCTTCTGTTAACGCCAGTGACAAAATTACTCTCACAGTACTGGAGTCCTTAATTTTTAAAAACAAATAACCATAGAATCATAGCTGTTCTACTATAAGTTGTTAAAAATTAGTGCTATTTTGTTGTAATGTTGGTTCAGGTTGCTGAGTTGAAGTCAGTCAACTTCCCTATACTCTTGTGTGTTTCATGCAAACCTCAGCGAGAAAGGATTCGCCGAAGTGGAAGTATCTGTCCTCTCGTCAGCCACAGAACCTGCCTTTGCTGGGAACACAGCTTTTTATTATTATAACACTAGCTTTTTTATGGTCTTCTCTGTACAATTTTTAAATGAGAAGGGCAAAACAAAACACGATGAAGCTTTACAGTTTTACATATTACGTGAGTTATATCCCCATACAGTAGAAGAAGCAGTATGGGTATTCTGAGACAAATGTGAAGTTCACACTACTCAGAAATCTTCTTTTCAGCAGGAAAGCTAATGTACCGACTTACACCCACTCTCTCTTGGCTCCAAGGCCAGGGTGGAGCTTGCATTTGTTTGTCTGTTAAAATAAACAAAGGATCTGTTAATGGTTTTGGTGGGCCACATAGTCTCAGAGCTCATGGGCTCGGAATCAGTGCTATTGAAAATACCTGTTTGCTCAAGAAAAAGGCAATAAAACCCCATAATTTCTGGAGCTAGCGATAGTAAAGAACATTAAAGAATCTTTCCATTGCTTTCACGTGTACACTTACTGTTTTGTTAGCACACTTCTATTTGGTTCTTATTTGGCTGGTGCAGAATTCTGTAATTAAAAAATAAAATCCTGAAATTACTATTGTCACTTTTTTTCATTCTGGCGCTTACACACATCAATTACAAGCACTCAAAAAACCATAAATAAATGATGTTTGCCTTATTAAAACACTGTGAAAATTACTGAAGCAAATATAATTGCACTGGATTTGATATGGAAATTAAAATATAATTTTGGGTCAGGAAACTGATTTGGCACTGAAGAACTAATGTCACACTATCTGAAACTATAGCTCTGAGGACAACAAAGGAGGAAGAATAATGTTTAAAGTAGAAAAATACACTCCCAAACAAAGAAGGTTAGAGTAGATACAGTAACATCAGTCTGTGTGAAATAAAATAATCCAAAGATCCTTTTTAATAAAAAGTGTAGGTATTACTTGAACCTATTTGTTTCATCAATAATGTTGTTTCTAAAGGGATGCTTAGACCAACTTTTACCTTACATAAGACTTTTTTATTTAACGAAAGTGTTTGTTGGACTGCTTTATTGTGATACTGAGAAAGCTATAGAGATCAAAGCCAGCATGTTGTAGGCTATGTTCATCTTAAAAAAGTATCTGACCGTCATCCCCAAGCTATAAAACCAAGCAACGGTGCCATTTTCAGGATGCTTGTCCTCAGCTGTTACCTGCAGGAGTTCACATATTTATTTTGTTTGAAGTCCTGACTCCAATGAGATAACTGGTAGTTCTGGCATTGTTTTTGATGGGGTCAGCAATCAGTCATCTACATTTAGAAATAAAAAATAAATGAATAAGTCAAAACCTTTGAATTAAAATTTCATTGTTTTATGTTTGCTCACAGTAAATTCAGCTTAGAGGGGACGAGTGACTACAATTTTGAAAATAAGTATTGCGTTTTTATATGTGAATCTTTGAGATATTTTGATTAAATATGTCTCAAAACCATGTTTTTATGTGGAGCAGTGGGTTAGTTTTTAAATTTTCAAATAATAAGAAGAAAACACTCTTGATACTCCTGACAACAAACTCCATTGCAATCTGCAGATGCTGTGCTGTCAGCAGGTCAGCAGAGGTGACCAGAACCGCAGTGTCTGACACTGCTATCAGCGCAGCCCCGACTTACTTCATAGCCCCGGCAACCAATTTAACATCCTTGGATATATCATTACCTGGTGTAAATTGTTATAGTGGCATGTAAGCCATTAACACCGGCTGTGAGGCTCTGCCTTGGTTTACTCTTGTGATGAAATGATCAGAACTGGCTGTGCTTGCCAAGTGCATTGCACTGGGTAAATAACGAACAGATGTCAAATGCTCTGGGCTCCTCCGATGGGGAAAAAAACCCAGCCACCCACCGACAAAAAAAAGCTGTAGGAATGGCTAGGAGTGGTGTTATATTCAGAAATCTTCACAGAGCTGGCAGGTGAATTATTAGGAAGGTCAGCTGTAGTAAAGACTGGTTACTTTTGATTTCTCATTAAAGTATTTGCTTGCAGATCTAAGTTCTTCTGATCAGTTGTTTTGAAGTCATGGTAATGGGTACATTTGACTCATGTAATGTTTAACTTGCAGTATTCTATTTGCTCAAGGTTTCGAAAGTATTATAAGATCAAATGCGTGTTGTGGGAGAGAAAAAGTCAAACAATATCTGAATTCCAGTCAGGCTCCAGGAAGACACAAGACTCTTGCTTATCTATTGAAAAATAAACATTTGCAGCTATATTTTGTTCGCTACCAGTAGCTGCCAGCTACTCATATACCGCATGATCTAAATCAGATTTTTTCGCTTAGGGAGCTATCAAGTCCCTGAAAATCAGTATTAAGCATAGAAACCTAACCCTACATAATGAGAATTACTTCTGCAAAAGGGCTCCTTAAAGCTTAGATTTTTTTGTTGTTTAATAATTCTTTTTGTATTAATGTGGTGGTGTAGATTTTTTTTTTGGCTGAGCTGTAAAGGACAATGCTCTACAAGATTTGACCAAGAGCTGCCATGCAAATAACAGCAGAAAAATGGCAAAAAGTCCGTCCCCTCTGATGGCTTCCATGGCTGCTTACGCGCTTTATCCCTCACACTGCGGCCAACAGAAAAGCAGAAGGAGCAGTGCTGGGACTGGCCGGAGGCAAGGAGAGTGCAAGAGGCAACAAACCCGCTGGGAAGCACGAGCTGTCCCCAACTCACGGAGAGTTGGGGTTCTGTTGCAGTGGGAAGGGGAGGGTGACCGAGGGCAGGGGCTTCTGGAGGCGTCCTGGGAGGAGGAGGATGGTCTCAGAGGAAAGCTGGGGGCACACCACTCGGTCTGAACTTCTGGTGGCTCCAGGGACTGAGGTTTTAAGCCTGGTAACAGAAATACAGCTGCAGGCTTGCAAGTGCTCGATTTCAGTCATCGGTGATGAAATGATCGTCCACTAAAGGAACTGTGGTTGTGGGAGGGTGGGTTTAAAAACTCTACCCATTTCTTAGAAAGCCAGACATGCTCAGCAGGCAGTGCCTTCCTCTGAGGTCACCCAGCAGCCACCGCAGAAAGCCATGCCCACATCCGTGGGGTGAGCCTCTGGAGGAGCGGGTCTGGTTTGTGCTCTCCGAGGTGAACAGCTGCCGGTGGTTATCCCACCACGGAGAGGGAGCTCCTTCCAAAATATGAGTAGGGGAACATAACGCTCTGCCTTCCCAATGGTTAGCAGCAGCTTCCAGCAGCTCTGCTTTGCACCCATCTTCTACATTTTATCCGGTGCCTCTTCTGGCTGTGGCCCTGCTGATGCTGCAGGGTGCCCTTTGACTGCTGTAAGCTCTGCAAGAGTGTCGTTCTCCTGCACTAAGAATTACTTTGCAGGGTAGCAGCTTGTACGAAGAATGCGTGTTCCTCCTTCCTCCCTGCTTCCACTCACTCTTGTTAAATCTAAATTTTTTGAGTGACTTCTGTGCCACTCTCCCTGAGGGTGAGCGATATTGTAGTGCTGGAAGAAAAAGATTTGTAAAAGCTGTCAGAAAGTCTCCACGGTTTCCAGTGCTTAAATGTTTGTTTGGCTACATCATTATTAATTTGTTGTCAAGGATCTTGGAAAAAAATTTTTGCACTTTAGGCAAAAACATGTTTCCACGCAACCTGATACATGCTAGATGTGTGCTCTTCTCATAAATCCAAAGAATAGTCTTTGCTATCCTTAGTCACATTCCCCCTCCATTATTTTACAATAATGGGTTGTACACAAGCTTAGAAAAACAGGGATAGAGAAAAAAATTTACTAATTTCATTAAGATATTTTAGATATCATTAAGATATTTTAAGATATTTTAGACAGACTCAAACCAAATAAGATTTCAGTTGAAGAGGAAAAAAACAGGGGATTTGGGATAGTAACTGAAGAGTTACTGTCCTGATGAGTAGTACAGAGCACAGGAAGGGTTTACTGGACACCAGTATTTCTATAAGAAAAGTAGGATTCTAGCCCTTGCTCTTGAAGGCTGAATTTCCAACTATGAACCTGACAGAGGGGTGTTCACAAGTGAGGAGGAGTCTTTTTCTGCCTGACTGTAGTCATAAGACCTTTGGTACACTGAAGAAGAGATGTTTTGCCCACGTAGACAACTTCAGTCCTGTATCGTTGGGTTTTTTTCCCTCCTTGCTAGCCGGAGTCTGTGTGCTAAAAGCTGGAGACGGTCCTGCATGGGCTGCAGGAGTGCATGGCCCTGGGAAGGGCATCTGTGCAACCCCTCTGAGGTGTGGACACGTTTGGGTGGCCATGGGTTGTCCCGCTCCTGGGGGCGGTGAGCCACAATCACTCCCTTGTCTCTACTGGGTCACTGGGAAAGGCCTTTTCCTCCACCAGAAGCTGTTTCATTCAGTTTCCCTCTGAAGTGCTTTGTTTACCTGGACATGCTGGAGGATCTGCATCCCTCCCCCACCAGCGTTTCTCGCTTTGTATTGTCATCTCTCATGTTGCTCCAGAAATATTATCAACAGCGCAGAGAGCTGAGCCTGCAGGGAGGGGAAAGCTGGTGAGCACCAATTACAGAAATAATGGTGGAGAAATGAGGCAGGCAAGGGGGTGCCATGACCTGCTTCTTCTCTGCTGCAGTAGGAGCTTGGCTAAGCCCTTTCACCTCTCTATTCCCATTCTTCCTCCAGTCCAGATAGACAGTGAACAACTTAAGGCAGGGCTTAACTTTTCTTGATGGTGTGTATGGCGACTAACATAATAGATTTGTGATTTCATCTGGAACTGCTGCTCCAGTTCAAGTAGCACACAAAATATATGTTTAAGCTCCAATGTTTAAGCCTCAAGTAATTAATCTGTTAAGTGGTATCTGCTGGTGGAAGGTGGAAGTCCCCTCTCTTATGCAGAAATCACAATTTCTGTCCTGAGTTAGTGCTTCAACATGAAACCCAACACTTACTGGGTCTTTGAAAAGTTTGGTCTCAAGTGCAAAAGATGCTTGGAGAGGGGTTTATACTTTGAAAACTTTGCTATGAACCCACTGTGCTCCAGCCTGCAGTCCCGCACATGTATGGCACGCTTCCCTGATACTTAACAAATTCTTACAGTCTCTTGATAGGGATTTTTTGATAAGACTTTGCATTCCCATAATGTTTGTTCTAATTCCTCTCACCTTCCCAGGAGCACTTGACTAGCCAGAGGTATTTAAAAAAACCACCAATGGATTTTGTTTTTCTCTCTCTAACTGTGCTATGGCCGCATCTTGTACTTGTGCAGAATCTTGGTGGCTGCCCAGGGGGTTCCCTTTGGGATGGCTGTTAAAGGCATTTCCTCCACATCGCTGGCGGCAAAGTGCAGGCCCTGCCGTCAACAGTGGCACCATTCCCATTCAGCTGAAATGGAAAGGGACTCAGTCCTTCAGTCTCTGCAGTCAGCTTATCTCCAGCTCAGTAATGAATGACACCACCGAGTCTGAGCTGGAAGTTTCGAGGCGTTGGTTTTACACCAGGCCACCCAGAAGCCAGGCAGCAAGAACAGAAATGCTGCTGCGATGAAGCTTTCCTGCTGTCTGTGCTCTGGGCCGCCGTGTGGCACATGTGACACAGTGCCTCCCAGAAACCCTCCTAACCTCCCCATCGGGAGGGAAATATTACCCTGGTTTTGTCATGGGAAATGAGGGGATAGGAAAGGGAGTGGAGCTAATGACAAAGTGTAGCTGCGGACACACTCATCACCAGGGATACACAGATGTTAAGCTATCTCCCTGCCAGGGAATACTCCTGGAAGACAGAATTTTTGCCTGTTTTAGTAGAAGATAAATGCAATTTTCTTCACCCTTCAATTAAAAGAAACCTTTCAGAAAACCCTTCAGAAAACTGGGGGAAAGGAAGGGTGTCGTGCTGCCAGCATATCTGGCTGCTAAAGTAAAGATTCTTTCAAAAAATGTTTTATACTTGCTGTGGAGAGGCAGAAAAGCCTGTGTGCATGAGGCAGCAGATCATCCTAGACCTGTTGCTCACCGCAGACTAATTGTGTGATATTGTTTTGATACTGCAGACACACTGAGAGATTGAACTGCAGATTAATGATGCATCGGATACCTGACCTAACTTGCCATTATCCCAAAACATTGCTATGTTTAGCTTGCCAGCCAAGCATGCAAAATGGGATTGCTGACATAAGGGTACAGTACTGTACAGGGTACAGAAGAGGGACGGTCCGAGCGGGAGAGCAAAAGGGACGTCTCACGTTTTTATGGGCTGACATCACCTCTGGAAAGCTGCTGCCCTCTGGTGAGTCAGCACACAAAAGGCAATCATACGAGGCAGATCATCCAATCGCTTGGATGGAGGGAAATGCGCTGTTTCTGCCCGCAGGCTCGTTGTAGCTAAGTCTCTGCCTTTATCAGGGAATTCTGAGAACACTGTAAAGAGACCATTGATAAGTCTCCACCTGTTTTCCTTGACTGTATCCTCATGTGCCACTTGCAGGTTTTCTAAGCTAGGTAGGTGCATGTTGCCTGATGAGCCTATACCAGCTGTGCTTTTACTGGATTCTCTTTTTATTGTCTTTTTACAGGAATGTCTTGGTTTTGGCTGCTGACCCTGCGTGACCTGGTTCATGCCTGAAGGACTAGAGTTCCACTCCAGTATAAAGCGTGACAGTGGGGTGATACACCTGGCATACTCCTCTTTTGGACAGTCTGCCTATAGTTCTCAATTCCTTTGCTGGTAGGAAAACCAAGAATAAAAAGTAATGTTTTATATCTCCTCTGTGATTTGAAGTCTAGAAAGGTTTCTTGCCTTCTCTTCTACTGCCGGCTGCAATGGCTCTTGAGATGCCAACCAAGATTTATTTTTTGAGGGTGTCATAGAATCACAGAATGATAGGGGGTGGAAGGGATCTCTGGAGGTCATCTAGTCCAACCCCCCTGCCAGAGCAGGGCCACCTTAGAGCAGGTTGCACAGGAACCCATCCAGGGGGGTTTGGAATGTCTCCAGAGAGGGAGACTCCACCACCTCCTTGGGCAGCCTGTGCCGGTGCTCTGCCACCCGCAAAGGAAAGAAGTTCCTCCTCGTGTTGAGAGGCAGCTTCCTAGGTTCAAGTCTGTGCCTGCTACCCCTTGTCCTGTCACTGGGCACCGCTGGAAAGAGCCTGGCCTCCTGACAGACAGCCCGCCTTGGAGTATTTATAAGCATTGGTAAGGTCCCCCCTCAGTCGNCTATATTGAACAGGATGATCTCTTATTCACTACAGATTTTACTAGTAGGGAAAAAAAAAGAGATATTGCAGTCTTATAATAATTGCACATATCTACCTCTTATGGTCATTGTCACATCAAACAGGTAGAGCATCTCTTTGTTGTGGTTGGCATCAAGCACCCTGTTGTTTTCTGCTGCAAACACATTTGAGAATTACTCATTCATTGGTTACCTATCACTGTCTTAAATATTCTATAGCACCTCCCATTTTCCTTTCCTTCTTTTGAGATGCGCAAAGAACTCCTGAAGAAAGCCCTAAAGATTGAGGCAAAGAGACTATTGTACATCTGTGGAGAAAAGAAGGTAACTACTACCAGCTCCAAACAGCATGGGCTATCAAACCTCCGTAGCAATTTCTGTATCAACCCCACAGCTGCACTTCAGTATGTCTGCGGAAAGATCAGTCTTATTTATCAAAAAGCTTTCATTGGCAAAGAACCAATCACGACCTTAGTGGGCAATCATCTTCCTTTTAAAAAATATGCATCTTTATTGTAGGCCTGATCCTGTTAAGTTTTAGCTTCCAGCTATTGAGTGACATCATGTCTTTTTACTTGCTTGACAGAAAGTAGCATATATTATTAGAAATGTCCTCCAAATGTAGGTACTGACAGGCCATCACGAAATAACTGTTTAAATTTGTTCTGTTAATCTGTGACATCTGTCCAGTATCTCTTAGTACAATGAAAATTTTCAAGACTAAGGATTGTTCTTGTGGCTTTGTTGACAGAATGTACTCTAGAGTGCAGACATCAGGACAGGACAGAGATTCCCAAGGTCAATCTGCAACTGCTGTATTATTCAGAAAACTAACTTAGAGCCCTAACCCGTTCTAACAGATCTCAGCAACCTCTGGTGAGGCTTAGGCTCTATAGCATTTCAGATAGACTTCTATTTAGTAAGATTTGGCACCATTTTATTGTGACTGTTGCTTTATGAGTCACATGTACCTTGTTCTTAGGAAGGCCTTAAATTGCTATTTTCAGTCAGGTGGGAGTTATAGGCGGGAAATGACAGTTACCGGGGACTGGGGAGTGTATTAATCTAGTCTTAGGGAAAAATTAGAATTGCCTTAAAATGAATGTTTAAGAAAAATGGGATCAGCCATCTCCTGAAAGTGACCATCTCTAAATGCAGGGGAACCTTAAACAGCTGTGGTAGCCTCATTTCCTGATTTTTGGGTGGCTGAAGGTGAGTAAAATCCCAAATAACACTACTGTGCTATGTTGTTCAGTGATTTGAACAGGATCATAGCTTTATGTCTAATGGTGGTGTTTCTCTGTCACCAGTGAAAACAGGATTAGCAGAAAACATCCCACTGCTCTGGAGTGCTGCGGGGTCTGGTGAGCAAGGAAGAGAAACTGAGACTCTCGTGGGGCTGGCAAAACACCCAGACTATAAGCAAGGAGCATCCTGCTGTTAGTGCAGATACCCAGGCAGCTGCCTTTGCCTGGGGTGGCAAGACTTGCAAAGGGATTTGTCAGATAAATCCTTCTCCTCCCTTTCTCCTCTGTCCCCCTTCCTCCACAAAAAAACCCCAGAACTGTGGCCAGCTGAAGCCTGTCCAGAGAATTGCAGGGAAGAGGCTATTTTTATTTCAGCTGCATCCTAATAGTGTGCAGGGGCAATCACTCCTGCTGAATGAACAGGAAGGAAAGGAGGTTTAGCACATGCCATTATCCCAAAGCATTCCAGGGCTGCGCTGTTAACTCCTGGATGGCTGTTTTATAACCAACATCTCCTCTCCAGTCTGCATATAGCGTTCTAGCTCGCCCAGGTCTCTCACTCTTTCAGATAGACCTGGTCTCTCCGCTGCCACAAGGTCTGAGAGGCTCCACTCAGTCATTCTCCAGATAAGTCTGAACGGGCTCTTGGCAGAGGTGCATCCCCGCAGCTCTTCAGGACGGTTATTGCTCCAGGGCAAGGACACGGGCAGGTGTGCCACAGCCAGCTACATGACTATCATAAAGAAAGCAGTGATGTTGAAATCTCTGGAAATGTGCCTCTGTACTCTGCTTTCTTCAGCGTGCCAGAAAGTACTGCTTGAGTAGTTTCTTTCCCTAATGGATCTTAAGGTGAGTTGTAAAGAAAGCTGGACTGAGTTAACACCCACTGGGGTTTATGGAGCTGTCTTGCATGAAAAAAACCCCAACCAGAAACTGAAAGACGGAGACAGATTTGTTTGGAAGCTCCCAGTGAAGATCTCATTCCTCTTTGAAAGCCTCTGGGAGCTCTCTCTGCAAGGCTGTTGCACTTTAACGAAACAGGGAAATGCATGTGCAAACTCCTGCCCGGAAGGTCTCTAAATCCCACCTGAAACGTGAGCATTGCGGTGATCAGTAAACCATGGGTGACAGAAGCCTGCCTTTGCTTTTCACATTTAGCAGTGGTATTAGACCCTTTTTTCACAAGGAAGGCAGCAAAGGCAAAAAAATATACAGGAGTTTTCAACTCTGTGCAAGTAAACCCTGCTGTGAGTGCTCTTGGGAACTTCCTGGTTAACTCACTGTTAAGAGAGACCAGCCAGGAAGGGAAGGTCCACCTGTTGGGTTGGCGGGATGTAATGGGAGAGAGCCACAGCCTAGTCCCTCCTTGCCACCACTGAAGGGGGATGCACCTGATCCCTCAGCCGCAGAGGCAGCAGCGCCGCCAGGTCCTGCTGCTGGCAGGAGAGGCAGGCTGGGGATGTGTGTGGTGACAGCTGCACGAGCCGCAGGAGCCCTTCTCCTACATACGACACATTCATTCCCCACAGAGACAAAAATACAGGCACCAATGCACAGCAGAGTTAAAAAAAAAAAAAAATCAGATTGTGGGATGTGCCTGTGGTCCCGCTGCACGGAGTAGCAGAGACCTTTGTTTCCTCTTCAGAAAGTCTGTATTAATGATTTGAGGAATGGCTATTATTTCATCCCAGTGAATAAGTGCTTTGTTTGCTAGCAGATCAAAGATATTCCACAGCAGATTTCTTTCCATATTTTTTGAGAAGTTGTGGTTATAGACCACCAGCATTCATTGGCCATCTACCAGACAGACTTTTACAGCCATTTGGCAAAGATGCTGGGAAAAGTACATAGAGTTTTCCTACTATTGGCAAAATCCTATTAAGTGTGGATAGCACATGAAAGTAGATGGTAATAAATACAATATGTGGGTGCATTAAAGCTGATCTTGAAAGGATCCGAGTGCTTAGAAAAACAAAACAACACAAACAAAAACCTATCTGAGAATTTTATAGCTTTATCAGGTCTAAAAAATTTGAGCCTGGCCAAAAAGGGTAACTGTACAAAAAAAAATCCTACAGAAAAGGATTCATATCTTGTAATTTTCTTAATATTGCTGTCCAATCTAACCATTCTGCCTGCACATAAATCACATGCCTCTTTCTGTGGCGTGGAGATGGTGTGGGTTGAAATCCTATTGCCCCTAAATAGGAATGTTCACTTCTGTTCATGGAACACAGGATCCCCCTCCTTAGATACTGCACCTCAGTTGGGGATGGGAAGAACAGCAGTGCTTCTCCAAGTGCAAGATGCTCAGGGCAATACTGCTGCTAAGTTAGTATGATCCACTGGAATGCCAGTTAACAAACTGTAACCTAATTTCTACAAGAAAACCAATGATTTTGGATGGTTAGGGCAGGAGACCAGGGGCAAAAAACTTCTGTCGATGGTTGACGGTTTACGTATAGCTTTGGGATATTTCAGATAATCTCTGCAGGTTGCTGAGTCATCATCCTGTTGATCAGGAGAGAAGAGGAGGGCCAAATACCTCAGTTAAAGCCTTTGCTGAATCCTTCACCACAGATGGTCTGTATGGCATGAGGCGAGTTGTACCATCCCTGCAGGACCTCACTACAAGGCTTCCTGCAGGGATTAATTCTGCTTGGGTCACTTTTCTTGAAGATCTGTGCTTATCTGCAGAGGAGGACCCTGGGCTCTGTGTCCACGAGGATGTGACTCCCCAGTTGCAGCTGGGAACATAGGGTCAGCTTTAGAGAAAGGAGTGAGGTTTCAGTCACACCTTTCTGCACAGTGTTTGCCAAGTTACAGATGGTTTCCTGCTCAGCAGCTGGTTTTATTGCACCACCTTCCTTGAGTATTCACTCCTTCAGTGCAATGTGCAGGGACATTTCCTTGCTGTTTCTGGCCTTTTAGATTTCACTCTAAGGACCAGATACTGAAGCATTAGTAACTCATTTGAGACTATCTTTAATCTTACGTTCAATCCAGTCTTCAGTAATTTGCCTGAAGTTACTGAGTGCAAATCTCCCATGTTCAGGAGTCTGGGTTTATGTAAGAACAGAATAAGAACAATCTCTTTTCACTCACCAGATTTTTCACTGAGTTTTTCACCAATACTGAGTAAAAGGTGAAAAGAAGAGGACTCTCTAGCTAACTGTCCAGATAAATCCCTGACAGCCCCTGCCTTCCCCTTGGCCTTTTCCCACCAGACAGGGTACACAGAGCAAGATGGCAGAAGACAACATCAAGCAAATCTGCAGCATAGTTCAGACTACCAAAAATTAAAGGCATTGTCACAGTTCAGCTTCTCGGGTGAGAGAAGTAATTACTTATAGCAATGCAGAGATTTGCCTCAGTAATATCCTTGGTTCTCTTGAAATACTTGATAGATTTCCTAATGTCATTTTCCTGTTGTCTTCAACTTGTTTTCTTAGTATTTCTCAAACTCACATAAAGACAAAGAAAAGTCTTCTGTTTCATGTTGTTCAAGTAAAATTGAACTGCTTGGCTGAGAACATAAAATACACAAAATCTACATTTTAGGTAAGGATACAGATGTCTGAAGAGAGTATATAGCCTCAACTAAATTTGTTTCATCCTCTATTAGGATCCTGTGTTTCATCCAGCACCCTACTATTAGGTGCTGGAAATTTATTTAAGGAAATAGATGGTGGTTTTGGCTTAATACTGAAAGCTCAGTTTCATTGTCACTGGACAAATTTTTTACAGTCAACTTTTTATTGGGAAAATGAGCATAGAAATCGTTGCTCAGAAATGTATGTATAGGTTGTTGGATTTTTTTTTAAGAAGATTATCTCAATAAGAAACCTCCCTAGGGCAACCTGAAGCTTAGTATATTAGTTTGATGTAATCAGAAGAGACTTTTACTTTTCCTTCTTCAGGGAGTTTCTATTTTTCATTGCCCCTGCAAACTTGGGAATTTTACAATGACACCTTTTGCAGCAAGGACAGAAGTAAAATTCTTAAAAATGTGTTTTGAGCCATGTTTCTGAAGGAGATTAACTTAATTTGTCCCAAATTCTCCCTGTGGCAGGCCTGGGAGAAATCCAATATTGTAGTAAGTTGTTGGCTCTTACTTAACATAGGAGATGAATCATTATACCCGTTCTGGCAGTGAATAGACTTAATCCTGGGAATTGCAGTTAACTGATCAAGGAAGGATTTTCTTGTTGCTCTTAATGACATACCTGCATGAAACTTGAACTAGCCTGTTACCTCTGTCAGCCTGTTTGAAAAAGCAGGTGACTATGGGTGGGGAGTGAAAAAGAAAGTCTAACAGGTTGCTGATATGGCATTTTCAAATCACCTTCTCAAGCCTGTTAATTTTAACTCTTGGACTTTGTAACGTAGACCACAGAAACCACATAATTTACCACCCNTGTGATACAACTCTTCCAAGTAGAAAAGGGGATAGTCCCTGATCCAGCGGCTGTAGAAACAACCGTACCCCGAATCGCCATTTGAGCAAAGCCAAGAATGGTGTTGGCTGCATAAAGGAGCGATCATTTCAGGTCACCCCTCCCCGAGCTCTCCTCCCAGCACGTGCAAACAGTGCTGCCCCAGGCCTCCAGTCTTTGTCTCATTCATCACAGATCTGGTTGAAGTTGCCATCTCTGCCGGCTGCTCTTTGCTCAGGGAGGAAAAATTAAGGTCTTTACATGCACAGAGGGCCAGAGACAGTGAAAATGGCTGTACAAAGCAGCTAATCTCATGGCTAGAGGTGTGTGGGGAATGTTCCACTTAGACATTTGTCTTGGTTATTTGTTATGGGGCAGAAGTGGAAATGTTAAATCTTTTGAAATGGAAGTTTTTAGTGAGAATGTTTGGAAATTTCTCATCAAAACGAGAAAGAGGCATTCATGTCAGACGTTTCTGCTTTCACAGTTATAGGTCTCTTTGTTTTCCTGTGTACTTTGGCAGGAGACCCTGCAGACGATCACTCAGTGGTTACGGCCTTCACTTGAGGCATGGGGAAGTTTGGTCTGTCTCCAGGTCAGAACTGGGACAGCTAGAAACCGGGTCCAGACCTACAAACCCTCAGTGAACGATGACTCTGGAAATGGGTACTCAGTTACACCAGATGAACAATTTTTGCTTCTCTGCTTCACTACGTGTGAAAATGGAGGGAGAGGAATTATCCTTTAAAAACACCGTGTTTGGATTTGGGGAAAATATAGCTGGACTTTCAGGTTTACACATTCTGAAGACCATAGTCTTCCTTATAGCAATCACCCTTAGGACCTTTCCTCAGATAAATATTTCAAATTTATTGCAGTTAGTCAGTATACCTGTCGTAAAGATAAGCACTGGAATTAAAATACCTATCTGGGTTATTATCTGATAAAACATTTCTTGGTTCAATAAACTGAATTGCAGATACTTTCTCTTTGTTTGTCAGCTGACTGAAGGCTGAGGAGATAGTGAGCAGCAGGAAGGAGCTCAACCTGTGAACTTTTGCTTTGTCACAGTGAATAAGCTTTTGTTGACCGGTTTGAACCTTTTCCCTCCCCCTGAGTTACAAGCTGGACGGTGATCATTTCTGCACACAGGCACGATGTGTAGGAGTACCCCTTACACTTGAGTACCTGAACAGTGGAACTCCATCTGCAGAGCTGCCGCGGGTAATGCTGCTGGTAGCTCTGCCAGGGCGTGTAGGAACAGCCCTTTTGTTTGAGCTCTTCTTTAGAGTCAGGCAAACACGGCCGGATTATTAATATCCAAACAGTAAGTTACAACTACCCCTGCAGCAAGGAGTTGTTTGCATTTCAGGAGGGCACTAAAAAAGTCCTTGGGGTTGCACCTACAATGAACTGTTTCACGCGCCGCTTACTGCTTTTTGTCTGAGAAGCTTCTCTTAAGGATATTTGCACCCTGCAAAACCCTCAAGCATCTTGTAGAGGGCAAATTATTGTTATCTTCATATGAGTTTCAGGGCAGAACTGCTGCAGAAACTTCTGCAGTGTGAAGATTAATCTATTTTGAATGCCTACTGTGAAACACAGCACTTGCTGCAAATTCAGGGAAGTGTCTCTCTCTTCAGAAGGCATCCACAGGACCAGGTGCCATACACAGGCTTCCGAGGCCATATGGAGGTGTTAAAATGCTCATACCTGGACAACGTACCAGTTCATTGTAATGTCAAACTTCCAGATGATACTTGTTGTTTTCTGAAGTCCATTGACTCAAGTTCATGTTGGTGAAGGTGACGAGGAAGAGACATCTCTTCTGAATCTCAGTTGTAGATTTCATGTTTGAAGAAGCCATTTCAAGAGTGGCAGGAGGAGATGAGCAGACTATGTAGCATCAAGAAGGAGGGACTGGATCTCCACAGGGTCTTTTTTAGGCATCCTTCAGAGGCAAAAACCCAAGCCACACAGTACAAGGAGAAGTGAAAGTTAGAGGCCATGGGTGGACAAGGAGCAGTTTCGAGACCCTTGGGATGGGAGAGGCTGTAAGTTTGTGCCCTGTGTCAGCAGCAGGGAGGCTCTCTCTTCCTCCACAGGCCTGAAACAACCAAACAAAAGTCTGGGACACAGGCAGGAAGAAAGTCCCCCAGTACTGTTTAATGTGTCTATTGACAACCTGGGTGATGGGATGAATGGCAGCCTTGGAAAGCTGGCAACAATACCAAACTAGGGGGAGCAATCAAGACAGGGCTGCTGTGCACAGGGACTTGGACAGGTACAGAGAAGGGTGCCTGTGATGGCTAGGGCTGGAGCACAGGGTGTACAAAGGGAGGTTGAGGACACTGGGCTGGTACAGCCTGGGGAAGAGGAGAGGAAGGAGAGATCCATCTGCTGTCTGCAGCTGCCAGGTTGGAGGGAGAAGATAAAATGGAGCCAAATTCTTCCCAGTGGTGAGCAGCAACAGGATGAGATGCAACTAACATGACCTGGAACATGGGAAATCCCCATTAGATATTAGGAAAAACTATGAGAGTGATCAGACATTGGAACAGGGCCCAGAGAGGATGTGGAATCTCTGTTCCTGGAGAAATTAAAATTTGACTTGACGAATCTCTGAGCAGCCTGATCTAACCAGACCTGCTTCAAGCAGTGAGTTAGATTAATTCCAGAGGTCCCTTCCAATCTGAGTTATTCTGTGATTTCAGGAAAATAATTTGGAAGAGAAAATAGTTTCATTTAAAAAGTAACAAATTAGCTTCCCTAGGTTTCTGTACACAAATATGAATGGGTTTTATGTGTTTTTAAAAATCCAAATGTTACCATCCCATTTTTGCAAATTTTCTGAATTATGCACATATATGAAAGAAATTGAAAGGCCATTAGTACTATTGCACTGTTGTACACTGTTAGTATTATATGTTGTTAAATGCAGTAAAAAGTTTCCACATAAGTTAACAAGCATTAGTATACTGTGACATTTTTATTGTCATGGTATTTAGGACCATTAGGAATGTGTCAGAATGCGATAATGCAAGGTGCTACACAAATTAAGGCCAAAAAGACAGTGTATACCACAGGAATCTTTTGAGCTCAATAGAAAGAATGTTTGTGTATCCTTAGGAAGATTTGCAAGTGTTTTTTTCTTTCACACTGAAGTTTAGCCCAAACAAGCAAGAGCTTGCAGAGCTGACGTGAAAGCACTAAAAGAGAAAGATATGTGAACTTTCTATATCAAAACAAAGTTCTGAGAAATTCTGCTCACTGTGGATCTCCAGAAGGAAAAAAAAAATCTTTTCTTTGTGTCAAAAATAAAGATGAATCATTCAAGTAAATAGTTTTGTTGTCCATGTGGTAGTGACTTAAATACATGACATCTTCTACAAAAGTCAAGGTAAAAATACCTCCTTTATCCCAAACTAAGCTACCAATACAGAAGTCTAGTGGCAAGTCATAGCAAACTGTTGGGAAGACTTCTTCAGTAAGGGAGGTCAGAAATTAATTTTGAAAAGTTTCAGATTGCATAGGTTTTCTAGGTATTACACTATGAAACACATCAATAGAGGGCAAAGTAATGGAAGAAGCACAACTACCATATTTCAAAAATAACGAAAACCAGACATTATCTAGCTAGGTGAGCCTTTGACTATTTCATAGACTGTGTCTTCAACAGATGTCAAGCTTTTTCTCAATGTACTTTCTTCCATATTTTCTCCAAAAAGAGAGAAGCCATGCTTTAAAGACCCTTCCCTAAGTCCCACCATAGCTGCCTGCCACCCACTTGAAAGCATCCCTCCCCTCTGCCTCTTAATTTCCATTCACCTAGAAGACACACGCAGTGACTTATAAGATTTATTTTTGCCCTTTTGTGTGCAGCCTGTGACTGCCTGCACTCACCCTCTCAGGTGAAGTGATTCAGCTTTCTAAAAACTGGTTTTTCTGCTTTCTGTAACTCGACTGTCCTGGCCACACAGCGCCAAGGGGGTGGGATGTCTGACTCATCTTTTTTTTTTGTTACAGCTACAGTTGCAAGGCTCTAACGAAAAACAGATGCAGAAAACATGCTCGAATACTTAACAAACCAAGCTGCTCTTCCTCGAGATCCTTCCTTTGCTCCCCAGCAACAGCATACTTGGTTGCAGATTGCACTCTCTCCAGGGGAGCCCTGCCAGATGACCGGTAGTGTGGCTGAATCAATCCCCGGCTGCAGAAGATATGCTTGATCCCCGTGGCTGCATTTGCAGCTAACTTGGTCTAAATGGGTTCCCCATCCCAAATTAGGCCTTCCATGAGGGAATTTTGTACATCAGTGCTTTATCAGGGCTGCTCTGATGAGTTAAGTGGCAGATCTGAAAGGCTTGGGGAAGGAGATGTGTGAGCAGAAAACACTACAGAGCTCTTGTGCTCCGAACTGGGTGGTTTTATAGCTGAGGACACTTTAAAGTTTCTTTATTTTTTTTTCTTTTCTTTTCCGCCCAAACATTTCTTTAAAAATCAAGGCTTGTATTTTGAAAGATAGTGGTTTGTTTTTCTACAAAAGTTGTGGATCCTGTTGCAGTGTTGCATATGTAAAGTTGTTTAAATATCCCAAAGAAATGGTAAGTATTTGCTGTATGCGGAGAAGAAAATATTTTCCACTGATGACTAAACAGCTCTAATCCTGTTAACCTGCTTGTCTGTAGTAGTACAATTCAAGGAAAAGGAGATAATAGCTAGGGGGCTAGAGTGTATTTGACATTGTGGTTATGTGTGTGGCCATGACAGATAATTCTCAGAATTTTTACAAAGAAAGTTGCATATTGTTTATAGGATCTAAGCCAACTTAATGCAACTTTATCTACCAGTTAGGAAGCATACATGAAGAAAAACGTACTTCCACATTCCTTGTCCTTGACAGAGACATATACACATCTTAGAGCAGTAGAAATAAACGACACACAGAGCTGCTGTCACACTAAATTCTGTATTTGTACATGTGAAGAGTTGCCACGAGTGGCAGGAACACTGATATTTGTCTATGGAGTTTTATGCAGTCATTTCTCATGTCTTAGGTGCTGTAACTGGACTCAGAATATAGCTGAACTAATGGTTAGAAAACCTCTAAGGCCTGTGTGATTGTGGTGCAATGAATGTTTGTGCATACGCGTCTGTTCCCTGAAAACTTGTTCTGTGGTTTATCTCCAGCCTTCTTTTTCTCTCTCTCTCTCATCTTTTTTTTTTTTTTTTTTTTTTTTAATTCTTGTT
>VXBO01012367.1:55981-79352 GCA_013400135.1 Rhinoptilus africanus
GGCCTTTTTAATTTTTTTAAACATTTGCTCAGTAGTTTTATAACCGAAGATGTTTATTACTATTCATCTTAGAAGACGATCTTAGCAACAAAGCTATGCTAGACAAAGTAGATAAGAATTCTGCAAAGTGCTGAAGAACAAAAGGAGAGAGAACAACCTGAACAATTACAATGTAGAGTAAAGGAGAACTATTTATCTGGTGTTTGTTTATACCCTTGAATGTACGCATGTGCTTTCTGGTAAATTCGGTTGTAGTTGTGCTGGGTACAGTTTTATGACTCACTTTTCAGTGATAAGCCAAACTAAAGAGCTGTTTTCAGCACAAAGTGCAAGACATCTAATGGAGCTAAAATTTTTTTTTCCCCATTACAGAACGGAAGGGTCTTGGTTACAAAATTCAGCTGTGGATTTTATGTACCGTAGGCCAGGTCTTTTACTTGTCTGCAGCAACCCCCCTGCAGCCCTCTTTCTTAGTGGGCATATAACCATAATGGGATGCTTGCTCAGCCACTAGGAAGGAGATATTTTGTGTGTTTGAATGGAGTCCAGATTTACATTGCTGCCCCTCTGCATCCGAGGAGAGTGTTTGAGAATTGCATTTGATCCAGATGAGGTATTAGTTAAGTTTGTTACTAGATGTTTTTTCTTGAATTGCTTATAATACCAACACTGGGAAACTTCCATTAAAACACATAGTTATTAATTCCCTGCTCTGCAGCCATTGCTTGATAGCATTGTGTCCCTGTCTGGCCAAACAGTCTGAGTCAGATCATTACCTTTCAGGGCAGAATCACTAGGAGCGAAAACATTCCACTGAAAATAATAGGATGCGCTGAGTGAGGCACGACTTCGTCTTTTTCCTTAAAATATGAAGTCTCTTGCTGAATGATTGACCCTTATATGGTAAAAGTGCTGTTCTGGCCCTGGGATGTTCAAAAGCATCACTTTTAGGCATGTTTGGTACTAACAGATATCTGGAAGATCAGATTATTTTCTCTCTAATCTCAATTAAATGATGAGTCTGAACACAGGGTGTGTTTACTTCCTGCTCATTCCTGAAAGGGGCATGAAAAAAAGGATTAACCAGACAGCCTGTTCTTGCTGCTGCTGCTGTCTAAAATACTTCCTTTCCTTATACAGTTGCTCAGTGGCTGATGGAAAATTCCTATTCCATGCAATCAGCAAGAGACTTTCAGTTGTTTTGCATACCTGTTGCACCAAATTCAATAACCAGTTACAGTCCTGTAAGATGGTAGGAGACTTTAAAAAAACCCAAACTGTCATCTACTAAATTCCTTGAAATTGAAATTTGTAGGAAGCATCTACAATGTGGCTTGGTTCTGTTCCATTGTATAAGGTGACTCTCCAGAGCTGCTACTCTGAGAGGATTCCCATCCCACAAAGAAGAATTAATTAAACATAGGCGACAGGCACAAGGGCATGATTTCTGACTGGGACATGAAGCGGTACATGGAGGGGTGGGGTATTCCCCTGATGACTGTGTCTGGTACTGCCTTCTGGATGGAAGCTGCTCCTCCAGTCTTTCTCCCAGTGAAAACAGACTTTGCGAAGTCTACGTGAGTGGTAGCACCAACAGTGCGTTATTTTGAAGAGAGAATTCATTCTGCTCCAAGAGAAAGGCAAAGGTCCCACTGACTAAGGGGAACAGACAGCAGCAGCAGCAGCACTTTCCAGCCAGTGGGGATCTTTCAAGGGAATAACTTCAGAGGTTGCTGAGCTGGGCTTTGGGTGTGAAACTCGAATTCTGGTTTCATCCATAGAAGTACAAGTGTCTTGCATGGGAGACAACTCATGTGGGTGTGAGGTAATGGAGAACATGTATTAAAGATGTGGCTTTGTGGTGTAAGTGAGCACTAGAGTGACTTGGGGAGGGGTGGGAGTGTCACACTTTTGTCATTAGTGCTGTGTGAAAAGTTATATTAGGACTTACCTGAATCTTAAATACCAAGCTATAATCAAATTCATCACAGGAATTTATTCTGACAGAACTGTAATTAATGCATGGTGCTGCAAACCAGATTTTTCTTTATTGTGTTTAATCACTACAGTATTTATTGTCTGTTATTTAGATATGTTGTTTCTTTTAACTCTTTCAGGTCAGGGAAGCCTCGATAACTTCAATACTGAAAAAAGTAAGCTACAAGGCAGGCACACTCTGACAAAGCCTCTTGAGGAAAGAGTTTCCTATTCTGCATCAAAATTTTGCAACCTAATTCTCCCGTCCCCCTTTCTGCAGTGAAATGACACCCCCGAACACTGCAGAGCTTTTGGTGCAGAAGCAGCAGTCCAACTCAGAGCTGAAGGAGTGGCTTCTCTTGGGGGTGGTATATGAATTTCAGCACGAAGTTTCTGTGACCCGGCTTTCTCCAGTTGCCTGAAAACTCGCATTCTACTCTTAAATAGATAACTACTGGTGAAAGCATTTACAAGTGTAAGGTAGGACCTGAGACAAGACTTTTCAAGTGCAGTTAGCATTACTCCTATTAGCACAAGTAAAAAACACAGATAGCTATAGCTACATTCTGCACAACTTTTTTTTTTTTGCATTATACAGGTCCATAGTTCATCTGAAGTGCAATTAAAAGAATTTTATGTGTTTTCTATGACTGTCCAGTTACCAATCCTACACCTATAGTACCAAAGATCTTCACTGTTTTTAGTAATTGGGCCCCTTTCCCCAGAATGTTGCCGCCCATGTGTTTTGAAATTTGCTTAGAAGTGAAAGTCTACAAGTGGGCACATGAAAAGATGGAAATTGGTTGCGTACCTATGCGAGTGGAGTAACTGCATACATATTTGTAAGTGGAAAGCTGAAAGTAAACCTACCTCTGAGCAAAACTGTGAGGCAGCATGAAGGCTACCTTGGTTTGTAAGCTCTTAGCGCATGTTGGTCTGAATCACGCCCCCCAGCCACTGCAGCCAAGCACAGTCTCGACCTTCTGCACTGCACACACACACACGCACAGACTGCAGAACTAACTGCAGGCTGATTCCTCTTTGAAACAAAAAAACCTTCCAAGGCAAACCTTTTATCATAGTATGAAATAGCCTTGTGATAAAAATGTGTTCTGCTTAGCCTTGGGACCACGGCAATGTTCTGGTCATTAGTACAAGGTCTAAAAAGATTATGATAGCGGGCACGTCACAGATGTCTCTGAACCATTCGGTGCCTGCCGAACTGGCGCGGTTTCAGCTCCAATCCTGGCGCTCCCCTTCCTCAGCGCTGCCCTGCCTGCACACACACTGTTCATACCACTGGTGGGGGGGTTATTTTACATTTTATTCACAGCGATGAGTGACAAGAGACTGGACCTGAAATGGAAAAGCTGATGGGAGCAGCATGTTCAGACCTACCTTGTGGAAGGCAAAGCACCTGAATGGGCTCCACTGACTTTAACCGATACCTTGGTCCTGCACAAAGTTCTAGTCTCAAATTCTCTGTTTCCCCCACAGGCCAGTGTCTATTTGAAAGAGGAAGATAATGCCTGCATGTCTTTTTTTTTTTAATTTACACAATGCAAAAAAAAAAAGCTGCAGGGCTTGTTAACAGATTTTGGTTTCCTAAATTATTCTGAACTTATGCTCCTGGATTTAATCAGACAGTAAAATCAGAAAAAATATATACTATTATTTATACACACATGGGTACAGTCTGGGTGGCAACTTCTCAGAAAGTGTTAAAGAAAAAATGCTGTCTTCTCCCACCATCACAAAATGAAAAAAAAAGAAGAGCAGAATATAGGAAAAGTGAAATTATTTGTCTCTAAATCACATTTGGAACATTGTGTCTGGCAGTTTTTTACAACGTGTTTAATGGGACTAAAAGTCTGTATGTTCCAAAAACAAAAATAAAAAAAGAAATGAATGGGAGACAACTTGTTGCAACCTGTCATTTTTTCCTTTTTTTCATGACTAATCTAATCTCTCCACAATTATCCAGGCCTCCCATGTTCTTTGTTTTATCCCATGATCTAATGAGAACCGTCAGACTCTCACCCATGCACCCACTGCATCCCTCCTTTCAGAATTTCCTAAAGTACTCCTGGGCATTTCCTACCACAAAGGTATTGGGGAACCTGCCCTTTTGTGTCTTAACAGGGTAAACAGATGCCTCACTGTCTGCAGCAAAGCTGTCAGACAGGCAGACTAATTTATACAACCATAGAATAATCCATTTTAAGCTGTAGAGACTTGAAGACTATCCTCACTAAAGAAAAACAGTTTATATGTACTAGATGTCAAGAGGCACAGGCATGTTTTCCACACAGTTTTGATATGGACTACAAGACCCCTTTTTTTTTTCCTGTTCTCCATTTTCAGAACACATCTAATATCTGCCTACCATTATAATTTTTCTTTGTTAAGGGGTCTGGGGTGAGCTCTTGGGAGTATGCACCAAGCTAGCATGCAATTTGAAAGATCTTCACACCTGCTTTCCACAGGGATAAGGGAAAGGCTGAGATCCTTCAATCCTAGCAAATGTCACTGGCCTATTCTTTTTGGAGACAGAGGCTTACGGCTGTGCTTTATTTCAAGAGCAAAGATGAGCTTGTCTTCATGGAGCTCATGGTGCCTTTTAACACACCATTCTCCAGGGACTCAGCAGGGCCTTGAGGGAAAGAAAGACTTCATGATGGGAGTCAAGACTTCAATGTCTAATGGCAAACTTTCAATGAGAAATAGCTTGACACAAAGTGGCTGCTTCCAAGGAACAATGATGGTGAGCTGGAAAAAGACAGTGCCTGAAGGCAGCGGTTAAGGTTTTGAAGGCAAACAGCTTTGAGTTTTTGTGACTGGTGACTTGTGAAGGGTTGAGGATAGTGTATGACGATGACATCTTGTTGCAAGGAGGGAGGAAGCCAACAACAACTTAGTAAATTATTTCTAATAGACAATCAAAAACTTGGCCATTGGACAGGCCAAATGCAGACGTGAGTGTGGCTAATATCTACCAAATGAGAGCCCTGGTATAAATAGCTAACTTCAATCCATTCCACAGACACTGTAGTGTCCATTTACTGTCTTGGGCCGTCTGGGACACTATGGTAATAAGTGGAAGTATATATTTAATTATTTGCTGCACTGTAATCTATGAAATAGCAGGTGGTGGATACATCACTGCTATCAGGAAGAGCAGCACAGCTCAGCTGTACAAAGCCCCTTCCCTGTCTGCGTGCATCAAATAAATGTCTGTCCCATGACCTCCCAGGATGAGAGCTGCAGGGTCTGTGAGGGTCTCCTGTAAGATAGGAAGAGGGAAGAGCAGATGCAGGACCATGTCTCTTCTGAAGCCTTTAAGACAGAAGAGTGTCCATATAGCTGTATGTGAGGTTGTGTTCTCTCCTGAGGAGCACAGGGACTCTGAGACTCACCATGTCCATCATCAGCTTCTCCAAAGCTGGGATAATTGATAGCTAAGTCAATGAAGAGCAGTATCACAGTCTAGCATTTAGTGGCAGGAGTTCTGCTTAGCTTCAATACCACTGAAGCTGGCTGCAGCTGGTAAGAGTGTGGGGCAGCAATGCATGTCTGGGAACTGCACTTATTCCTCAGTTACATGCCCTCCTAATCTCAGGCAGGAGATTTCTATGTGTTTGTCAGTAATGAAGACAGAATTTCTCTTGCGGCTCCTCTGAAGAAGGGTAGGTGTATTTCTGTTATCTAAAATGCCCCGTGGTTTGATGCTCAACAGGGAAGTCAGGGTGCTTGCTGGAGACATTATTATTTAATCGGCCAATGTGTTTTTCACCACCTTTCTCTAGATGTCAAGTGGAATCAAATACTAAACCAAATTTTCTGCATGGAGACAGATAAAAGAATGGACTGTTCCCAAGGTCCAGGAGGAACTGTGTAGATATATTAAGATGCTAAGGATTAGGGAGAGTGACGAAGAGGGAGGCCGCTGGAAACTGAAGCATTTATGTTCACAATGGACATATGTGTGGACATGATGGGGTAGCACACTTCTGTTCTGACTGTGAGGAGACAGTAATCTAGTGACATATGAGAGAAAAGGCAGTGGTCCACAGCACTGATCTGTGCTGACCACTCAGTGACTGCTGCGTGGGCAAGAGTTTGTTGGTTCTCAGTCTTAGACTCTGTCCTGCAATGTGATGATTACCTTCAGAAAGACAGCATGCACTGAACTTAAATGTATTAAAGTTATTCTCATAATACTTGATGATATTCTAGTTAAAATGTGCTGTAAAGGAGTAAAACAGGAACAACTGTGAGTTTTCAATAGCCAATCCTGCTATGAAAATTCTTGAGAAGGTAATATTTTTAAGCATTCAGATTAATATATAATAACACAATTATCCTGTACTTAAAGAAAATTGTGTGGTGACTCAGAATAGAGAATTAAAATCTCATTTAAATACTGAACATGGTAGCAAAGCTATGAAAGAATTCTGTCATGATTAATTAATCATCTTTGGAAGTACACATTACATATTTCATTTTAAATAAGTTTCATTTCTTTCATTTCCTGTATGCAGTACTTTTAAACCTGCACAGTCACTAGTTAAAGTTTTAAAAGAACAAACCATTGTTTCCCACCACAGCAATAACTCCAAGTCTAGCAAAAAAGTACTGTAAGTGGCACTGATATTCTTAAAGCAGTTTCATAGCAGCAGTTGTGTGTGCATCTCACTGCTTTAGAATCTAATCAGGGTTTAAGTTATGTGTAGGTCTGATATGCCCCAGGAAGTAAGTGTGTAACGTTTACCTATCTCTTTGTAATACGGTATTCAGCAGCTTTGTTTTGAAGGGTCTCGCAGCTCACCTCCCCCTCCTCCCCCTCCAGTTTTGCTTCATGAAAATGTTTTCTGGTTTAAGGCCAACTAGAAATCCAAAATTAAACTTTGTTTTCATCCCATTTCAGAACATAACCAACAACTCTTTGAACACCTCTCATAAAGAATCGTGAATGGCTCACGTCTGAAATCTTACACAGCCTTGCTTAAGCATATTTCTTCTCCATTATTAAGATTATGTAAGTGTTTCATTACACTTTGTTATCATAGAGGGGACAATAGGGTTAAATAATTCTATGTTAAGTGCAGCATGTATATATAAACGAGATAGGCAGTAATTCTTTATCTCTAACATTTTACTCAGAGGCTGAAGTTCTACATACCTAAAATTACTGTTTAGAAAAGGGTCTATTGTGGAGCCCAATATTTACAGTTTTGGCAATTACTTTACAAAATCAGCTTGACTTATAAGAAACAAAATATTTTTAAAGATTGTTCCTGTAAAACTGAACCAGGAGGCTAGTGAGTCAAGAGATGGATTCTTTCTTCTATACGTAGAAACATGTCCAAGTCCAGCATTGATTACAGCTATGAATCAGGCTCTCTACAAGTTAGTTTTGCAATAAATGCATACATTTGAAGACAATAAACAGCTGAGTAAAAGAAGGCAGGCAGCCCAGTTTATGTCAATGGGTAGATTTATGCCCTGATTATTTAGGAAGTTTCCCCTACAGTGTCATTCTAGCCCACTCTTACAAAAGGGAGTTTTATCACTGATTTCAGGAGTCACATAATGAAAGTGGCTGTTAAACATTCGTGGTCCATGGCACTGGTTTTTGACTGCTGTCCTGTTAGATAGAGAAAGCCATTTGTAAATTTGACCTGTGAGATACCTTAGTGGAGACAACAGTGTTGCCTGGAGGTGGCAGATGAGCTAAGCGAACAAGCTTTGTATCTAAGCATACGGTTCAATAATTAAGTGTGATTTAAGCTTGATGATTTAAATGGGTTTTGGATAGGACTGTAAAACTGTTTGATAAAGGCTAAGCAGAGAGTTAGGGCAGAGCAAATCAACAATTCAGGAGCTTTCGGCTAATCAATCTTCATTGAGTTTACCAATGCTCAGAGCTGTGGGAAAAAATTATAATCAGATAGGTTTATGTACGGGATGGTGTTATGAAACACAGATAAGTCTCACTTTGCCCTAGGCATGTAGTGTTCACATTAATTTTAAAGTCAGCATCCTTCCCAGAGTCTGATTTGTTATGGGAAGGATCATTTAAAGCACTCTTCTGTGAATTACAAAAGTGGGGAGTGGGGCTCACTTCTGCATTTTGCTTCAGATATTCTTGTGAGGTTCAGTACTTCTCTTTATTTCTCACATCCGAAAGGTGGAGATCATATTATATCCTCGTTTTGATGGATAATCTGAGGATTATCAAACCAGATTGCATTGGTCTTCTGTGGTATGAGGACAGAAATGTACTTATAACTGAGCAGAACTCAGCTGCAGTTCACAGCAAATTTTATGGCAAAACCCCTCCTGTTTTACAAATGAAAGTTGTATTATAATTTTTAAAATATTATTATTATAATTATTTACATTTGAACCATTGAAATTATTTCCCTTTAGTTCCTGAAATTACTGTAAAATTTGTATTGGCAGTATTTGATCAGTTTTGTTCATTTTTTGTAAACTAGTGGCAGTATTTATTTGATAGTCTTCTACATTTAGAGTTTAGGGTACCTTTAAAATAAATTTTATTAGATCCATTGACTTCCTAATTGATAAGCAATGGCTTTATAAGCATTCTTTTCATACTTCCCAACTGCCAAATAAAACACTGTGGTTAGAAGGGGAAAATTTCAGGAATGTATGAAGCATTTGCAAGAAGAAAAGAAATCCTTTTTTTGCTTTGTTGACTGGAATAGCAAGCCATCAATCCTGTTCATAGCACATCTTATGCTAAAAATAAAATGATTTTTAAAATCTCAACTTGATAAGACAAAAGAAATCAGAAAACCACAAGAATTTTCAGTGCTCAGCTTGAGATGGCCTTTAGCTGATTTAAAGCATAGACAACTATTTAGGTGTGACTCATATGTCTGTTTAATTGATCTGTCCTACTGTTAAAATATATGTAGGCATGTGTGCTTCTGGCATTCATTTACTTCCAGGACAAATATTTTGGAACAACATGTGCCAAGACATTAAGATTTTGCGTCTGCTATTCTTTCAAACTTCAATAGTCTAAAATAGAAGACATCTCAACAGATAAGGATCACATTACATTATGCATAACATATTTATCCTTTCTAGACTAAATAAGATGCCTTCCTACAGACTTAAAAAAAATCACTTCGCATGTCAAGCTTATCATTTCTTTCAGAGGAACTTGCTAGGTAAAGTGGTAAATCCAACAGTGCATACACAGGTCACATTGCTACCACCACACTGAGTGACCCCAAGATGGCTTACCTCAGTCACATTCCTGCAAAGTCTCTAGTTTGAGTAATCTCCAAAGGAAAAAAATATCTCTCTTGTACACTGACTCTTTAACCTTATTCAGTGATTCAGTTCCCATTACAGGAGCTTGTTTGCCAGTTACTTGGCCAACTTGTAACCATTTCGGTTAGGCTTTTCCTAGGATTAGGCTCACTTTTCACTGGAAAGGTTTGTTGTCAAGCCACCAAGCCTCCTGAGCATACTAACACAGTCTGTGGTAGTGAATCATAGAATGGTTCAGGTTGGAAGGGACATTAAAGGTTACCCTGTTCCAGCCCCCTGCCCTGGGCAGAGACATCTCTCACCAGACCAGGCTGCTCAAAGCCCCATCCATCCTGGCCTTGAACACTTCCAGGGATGGGGCATCTACATCTTCCCTGGGCAACCTGTTCAGCGCCTCACCACCCTCACCTAAAGAATTTCTTCCTAATATCTAATCTAAACCTACCCTCCTTCAGTTTAAAACTGTTGCCTCTTGTCCTATCACTACACTCCCTGATAAAGAGTCCCTCCCCATCTCTCCTTTAGGGCCCCTTCAGGTACTGAAAGGCTGGTTTAAGGTCTCCCCAGAGCCTTCTCTTCTCCAGGCTGAACAACCCCAACTCTCTCAGCCTGTCCTCATGGGAGATGTGCTCCAGCCCTCGGAGCATCTTTGTGGCCCTTCTCTGGACCCGTTCCAACAGGTCNCAGTGTCAAATGCCTTGCATAAGTCCAGGTAGATGAAGTCAGTTGCTCTCCCCTTATCTCCCAGCGCTGTGGCAACATCACAGAAGGCCACCACATTTGTCAGGCACAATCTGCCTTTGGTGAAGCCTTGTTGGCTGTCATCTGTCACCTCCTTATTTTCCATGTGCCTTAGCAGAGATTCCAGGAGGATCTGCTCCATGATCTTGCCAGGCAGAGAGGTGAGACTGACTGGTCTGTAGTTCCCCAGGTCTTCCTTTTTTTTTTCCTTTTTGAAAATGGGGTTTATGTTTCCCCTTTTCCAGTCAGTAGGAACTTCGCCAGACTGCCATGACTTTTCAAATATAATGGAAAGAGGTTTAGCAACTTCATCTGCCAGTTGTCTCAGGACCTACAGATAGATTTCATCAGGTCCCCTGGACTTGTGTACCTTCAGGTTCCTCAGATGGTCTCGTACTTGATCTTCTCCAATAGTGGGCAGTTCTTTACTCTCACAGACACTGTTTCTGCCTTCTGTGACTTGGGTGGTGTGGTTAGAGCCATTGTCAGTGATGACTGAGGCAAAAAAGTCATTGAGTACCTCAGCCTTCTCCATATCCTGGGTGAGCAGGTCTCCTGTTTCTTTCCAGAGAGGGCTCACATCTTCCCTAGTCTTCCTTTTATCTGACATACTCACAGAAGTTTTTCTTGTTGTCCTTGATGTCTCTGGCCAGATTTAATTCTGTCTGGGCTTTAGCTTGCTGAACCTGGTTCCTGGTTGCTAGGACAGTTTCTCTATATTCCTCCCAGTCTACCTGTCCTTGCTTCCACCCTCTGTAGGCCTCCTTTTTGCTTTTGAGCCTGTCTAGGAGCTACTTTTTCATCCATGCAGGCCTCCTGGCTGTTTTACTCGACTTCTTTTTTCTTGGTACACACCGCTCCTGAGCTTGGAGGAGGTGATCCTTGAATGCTAACCAGCTTCCTTGGTCCCATCTCCCCTCCAGTGCTTTATCCCACAGTACCCTACCAAGCAGATCACTCAAGAGGACAAAATCTGCTCTCTTGAAGTCCAGGGCAGGGAGTTTGCTGCGCACCTTCCCTGCTGCCCTAAGGTGAAGCATTAAGCCAATTGAAAACACAAAAGTCTGTGGGACCAGATGGGATGTACCCAAGAGTGTAGAAGGAGCTGGTTAGTACCATTGCAAGGCTTGCTCTCTACCATCTTCCTCTTTACTAAGTTAATTTCTAATCTCTTTGATTACTTTGATTCTTGATGATGACAGAAAGGCAAATGTTGTGCGCACCTTCAAGAAAGGCAAGATGAAGGATTCAGGGATCTACAGGCTGGTCAGCCACAGTTCAGTCCCTGAAATGGTGGTGGAGAAATTCTTCTTGGAAGCTACTTCCAGCCATGGCAAGGGTGAGAAAGTGACTGGGAGTAGCCCAGTCGGACAGATGTACCAAGGACAAATCCTGCCCAACCAACTTGCTTGTTTTCTACAGTGACATGAGTGGCTGTCTGGAAAAGGGGAGGGCAGCATGTGTTGTACACCTTGACATTAGCAAAGCCTTCGGCATGATCTCCCGTAGAGTCCTTACAGCCAAATCGGTGAGATATAGGCTGTGTATATAGACAATGAAATGGGTGGGAAACTGGCTGGACTGCCAGGTTCAAAGGGTGGTGATGGCAGCGTGAGGTCCAGCTGGTAACCAGTTAGGAGTGGTATGTGTCAAGGACTGGCAGTGGGACTGGTACAGTTTAATTCCTCCATTAATGACCTGGATGATGGATTGGACAGCACTCTTAGAGTGTTTGCAGAAGACACCAAACTTGGGGTTGCACTCCCTGTGCTGGAAGGCAGGGCTGCTATTCAAACAGGACAGTCAGGAGACTAGCTGATGGGAACATCACAGGATATCTTGAACAAAGCCCAATGCAAAGGTGGGCCTCCAGGGGTGGACAAAGCCCTGCAGCAGGACTGGTTGGGGTCAACCAGCTGGGAGCAACCCTGCAGAAAAGGCCCTGGGATCCTGGTGGGACAGGATCCTGTGGCCAGGAGGCTGGTGTTCACCCATACAGCCCCCACATCCAGGGCTGCACCAGCACAGGGAAGGGATCCCTCCCAGATAGTCAGCACTGGCGCACCACTCCTGGTGTGCTCTCCCTAGGTTTGGGCTCCCAGCAGAGGGCAAATGCTGACATACAGGAATGAGTCCAGTGGAGAGTCCCCATGATGGAAGACAGGGCACACAAGGGGAGGTGGAGAGCAATGGGCTGGTTCAGCCTTGGGAAGAGGAGGGGAAGGGGAGCCCTCACTGCTGTTATGACTACCTGGTGGGAAGTTACAGAGAAGAAGCCAGGCTCTGCTTGGAGATGCACAGCAACAGGATGAGAGTTAACAGGCATATCCTGGAATGTGGGAAATCCCCATTAGGCACCAGGAAAAACTTTTGTAACATGAGGCTGGTAACAATATTGGAACAAGGCCCAGGGCAGTCCTTGGAAATATTCAAACCTCAAATGGACAAAGTCCTGGAGCAACCTGATCTAACTGGACCTGCTTCTAGCAGGGAGTTGTAGCAGACAACCTATAAAGTCTCTTCCAATCTAAATTATCCTGTTATTACTTTTTAATGGTGAATTACTTGAGATAAAGCAACTCACCTTCTTTGGAGAATAAATTTAGAGGAAAATTAATTCTTTAGTGCAAGTTCCCACAGATAAGAATAAACTTGACACATGTTTTGGGAGAATTGTTTTAAATATATCAGACCAAATAAATTTGGTGATACTTATAGGTACAGAAGATTTCTCTGCTGTTGGGATGATGCTTTTTGCTAGAAGGGTGATTTTCTCTTCAGCTAACAGTAATGCTGTAGGAAGACCACAAATCTGTGTAAGATGCCTAGAGAATCAAGATACCCTTTGAGAGTGCAGCCAGGTGGGCAGAGGTCACGGATTTTATCCACTCTTAATGATGCTGTATTTTTGCTTTTAACATAAATTTTACTGGTGAAGAAAAGCAGGTTCACCTGCCTAGCCAAACAGAAAATGCCAAACAGACTTCATAAAAGGAAAAGAATAATTTGTGCTGAATTCCATCCACATTTCTCTGATAACTGTCTCAAGCCACACACTGAATATACACCAGCTACATAAGAAGGAACAATTAACAATTAACAATTTCCTTATCAATATTTTGAGATTGTCTGAAATTCATCTACACAGAAGGAATGTACCACTCCCTTTTAGAGACCTAAGTTGTAGTTTCTGGAGTAATGTAACTGAGGGTGATAAGACAGCTTCATGAAGCTCATGTGCTTTGCTTAGATTCAAGGGGGAACGGGAAGGGCTAGCTAACAGAGGAGTCTTTGGAAAGATGCCCACAGCTAGGAAATGTTGGCACTATCCCTCTCTCCTTGCAAGGGGAAGGAAAGATTTTCAAGTGGTTATGATGCTGAGAGTAGCCTCGAGGAAAAGTAAGTGAAGAACTGTCATTGCAACAGTCCACAGAGAGGGAATCTCTTCCGTGGAGAGGTTTCACTAGCAAATAAGCAGGGATTAGCTGGGCTTGGTGCCCTTCCCACCCTTTCCATAGTAATGGGAAAGGATGCCTGGCCCACTCCTGCCGTCAAGCCTGAAACTTGGTCTTCCTGTGTGGTGACTGTGACCATTAGTATACATTAAAAGTTGTGCTAGTGAGTTTGTCTTTTCCTCCATGTTTTTAAGTGATAATGGCTGCAGGCTGTGTTTCCTTCTGTATCTATGCTTTGTGGATATGTGTGACATAGCAAAAGAGTTGAGCTGCTCAGGGTGCTTATATACAAGGGAACAGAGTATAGGGGCTGGTACAGTGAGATGTAGTCGCTGAGATGCTCAGCGCTGGCTCAGTGGTGCTGCTGTACACAGAGGCAGAACCACAGATGTGAAAAGAAGTATACTGGTAAACACGCAAGTCCAAGTCTTTCTTGCAGCAAAGCCTTTAGATGTGGATCAGGGCGTATGCTCTCTCTCATTTCCTTTCACATGACATTGCTCCATTATTCTTGTCTTTAAAAGTCATTTATTGGCATGGTGCTGCATATTACTGCATAGTGCCAAAGGCACATCAGTCTCAAAATTATTTTAGTATAAATACTCTTCTGCAGCAAATACTCTTTTTTGAAGTGGATGCTAGTGATTCAGATAAGGCATTGGGAGCACAGGTCCATAATTCCTCTCACATCCTAGCCACTCATCTTCTTTATTACAATTTGCAAGAGGTGTTTTATTGCTGGGTTTACAAGTGAAGATCTGATTTTTCATCCTAGTGTTCTCACTTTGATCCTAAACAGCAGTTTCAGGGTGTATTTCCATGGCTTTTGCTGAATTCTCCAGATTGATCTTATGATGATACAACATCCTCTTGTCCTACATAATTTTTCGTCTTGCCACAGAAAGCTATCCTAATGTGAAGCAACTGAAAAAACCCCCAACCCTGCATTGAAGGAAACTGCTAATCCTAAATGAAACACCTTTTTTTAAGACCAAGCTATGCCAAGGGAAGATGGTTGTCACTGATGGAAAAGGTCCCATTTCCACAAAGGAGTGCGCTGCCTCGTGCACTGTTTGTTTGAGACTTTGGAAGGATCTTGAATGGGAGTGAGTGGTGCCATCGACTCATTCCCAGTTCCCTCCGGATGTGGTCTCTCGCCCCCGCCTCACGGGCTGGCAGCTGCTGGGAAAGGCGAGGGCTCTCCATGCCTCTGCAAGGCTTCACCTGACCCTGGCTGCTGCAGTCCTGACAAGACAAGCAAGCAATCTCCATCCCTGTTGCCCAGCCACACCCTGTTAAAGGAATTTGCTGTATGCTTCTATATAACAGCTGATTGTACAACCACTGGTTTTGATGGTTGAATCACAGTGGCCTATGAAAAACAAGGATGCCAATATCAGTGCAGGTCCCAAGCTTCTAGGTGATTTCTGTAGATTTGGAAACATGTGTTTTCCCTCTGCTTTTCTCCCTGCAGGTCCTTTTGTCTAATGCCACTTGGCCTGAGGAATTAGGAATTACGGCATGGCACCTGAGGCTTTGCAGCACTGCAGAGAAGCCAAGTGGGTCTAAGAAGAGCGAAATAAAACTTGTGCAGAAAAATGTGACAGTACTTGTATATATTTGCACCTTAACACGCACTTTACAAATGCAGAGTGATTTGTGAAGGGTCATCAGATGGAAGATGCACGTGTAGCCTAACAAATCTGAAAGCCGTGGATGGATGGACAGATCATGGTGTGCTTTAGAAGAGCACTGGAGATACCATCAGAGCCCTGAAGCTCAAAAGACTGCTGCAAAACTGCTGGCGAGGGTGATTCCACCATCCTGCTCCACCCGAAGCTCCCATTAATCTCATCTTTCCATAAAAAACATTTTAGCTGTATTTCATACTTGGAAGATCACACATTGGTCTGTTTCTCCTCCTGCTGGCTATCAGTTAAATTACCGCTAATATTGAGAATCAGTACAGGGTTAAACAGTTTGAAAAGAATAGGGATCTGTTTTGGTTTGAAGTACAACTGAGAAATACTGAAATACACCTCCAATACAGATTTAACAACTTTTTTTTTTTTTTTTTTCACAGAACGTTAAGGCAGAGAGAAAATGACCCAGAGCTGAGATTTTCCTTTTTGAACACCTTCTGAACAGATTTCTTAAAAAGACAGAATAACAC
This sequence comes from Rhinoptilus africanus, assembly GCA_013400135.1. Lineage (NCBI taxonomy): Eukaryota > Metazoa > Chordata > Aves > Charadriiformes > Glareolidae > Rhinoptilus > Rhinoptilus africanus. Next base: position 71,636 of record VXBO01012367.1, read on the forward strand.
TAATAATGATAAAAACATAATTTTAATTTCTGCAGACAAAACACTCCTGTCCTGCCAGAGAAATGAAAGCAATTTTGCAGAGTAGCCTTTGTTACTGCAGAAAGGAAAGAGCTTGTTGGTCACAGTAGTCAGGAGACCCATGTTTTTATTTCCAGCTGAGCTGCACGTTTCCTGTGTGACCTTGCAACTCCCCCGTACCTCCGTTTCCCGTTTGTAATGTTGGATAATAAATATCTTGGTGAAGCAATGCTGATACTCTGCTTGCAGAAACTATTTGCAGCTCCTTGTTCAGGCGGTGCCAGGAAAGTCTGGAGTTTCCTTTAATGACTTGGATGGCTCCGGAGCTGAGGGGAAAGGGCAGGGGGATCCTTGCTTGTGTTGCGCAAGGAGGAGCGTGCCACTCATTTTCAGTGATGTTTGGGAGGCTGCTTTGGGAGGAGTGTGGTCTTTCTGGATCTCAGGGGTGCTAAAGGAACTCAGAGGGGAGAGAAGGTGTCAAAATTGCCTTCCAGGAGTGCAAGGTGAATGAAGGAAGCAGTTCCCAAGCCACTGAAACTGCGAATTACTCTGTCCTTCCCAACACAGCCCTTTTTTAGGCTTTTATGGACAGACCCTTTTGCCTTTCCCTAGTGATAGATAAGCATACAGCCTTTATGTCTTGTTTAGTTTGCTTCCTCTGAACTGCATTGTAAAAGATGATACCTTACTGTCCACATACACTTGTGAAAACCAATATAAAATTCTACCATACCGGCACAATATGGTTTTTTACCTTCATTTTGCTCAGGTGAAAACAGCTCAGTTCTATGTGAAGTTAATGGAAAGCCATTCTCTCAACTTCTCCATCTCATCAGCTTCTAACCAAGGGTTGTTTGTAGCTGTACTGGTGTAATGCAGCAGACCTGGTGGGATTCCAAGGATTTCACAGTAAAGTTTTTCCCAGTCTGAGCCCAGAAAATGTCCCCTGCAGCAAGTTTGGGAATCTGTGGCATATATGCCAAAGACAATACAGTGGAAGATTCCAAGTAACACTCAACAGAGAAAACACATTGCCAGCACACAGCTGGAGACATCTAGATGTAGGAAAGGCAGTGTGTTTCAGACAGATATCCTTCTAGAGCACATAAGGTTGTGTGGAGGTTGGTGAGTACATCCAGCATCCCACTAGGACGTGGCTGGGGTGCTCCCCATGCTCAACAGTATGGAGTACCCTCTGGAGGTCCTGAGGCAACGGGACAGGCACAGCCGCTACCTGCCTTAGGGAATGTCAGGCTCTCCTTGGCAGCTTGGAAACTGGAGTTGGTTTCCACAACCAGTACAATCCCAGAAGTGCAAAAGGGCATGGCATTATAAATAAAACCTAGCCCAGCATTCACGCACACCGCCCCTCCACTAGGGTCACGGTTCGTGTTCATGAGTTTTCAGGAAGGGCAGGCTGAAAAACTGCGTGAAGGTGTCCAGCTAATTTCACAGTGTCTCTTAGCTGTTTTAAGCAACTTGACAAGGAAAGAATTTTTTGCATTAATTTAGGAGTACAGGAAACAGTTTAAGGAAGATGCAACCGGTAAGTTCCTGTGTTTCTTCCTGTTAAGCATGGATCATGTTTAGAAAACAATGAAGCTGAATCTCTGCTTCACCTATTTTAAACTGCATTCCTGCTGAAGGGAACAGGTCACTTCTTGTGCCAGAGAACTCATCTGTGACACTGGCATCCTCCCCCTTTGCCATCCACCCCAGTGCTTCACCACATCTGCTCTCCACCGCTCAGACAGCGGCACTTGTGGAGCCTTCATCTTTCTGGTAGAACATGTAGCAAAACCGAAAGCTGAAGTCTGTGGTCTTCTGTGGTCTTCTGGTCTGCCTCCTCTTCTGCACCAGGAGACCCAACCTCCAAAGTGCTCACACTGACTGTGGGGTAAATCCAGGGTAGAATTTCTCATGAGGAGCCCATGGTGTTTTCCGAAGAGTGCTGGGGGCAGAACCCTTTCCAACCTGTCACGAAATGCTAGCTGAAACCACACTGTAAGTTACGCGGTATTAAATGGTAGCTACGGTATAAATACACATCGCTGCCCATCACCTATCCAGCTATTAAAATGCAGATAGTGATTTTAAGGGTATGCAGCCCCGAACAGTGCTTGGGTGGAGGGATTTTAAATGCTTTTGAAGGGTTTCATGCCAGGAGCAACATACAGGACTGAACAAGCAAATGCCTGCTTTGGGCTCCAGCCTCTCCGGCGGGTGAAAACTGTGCACCAGTAGAGGTAAAGGGCTGGACTTGCAGTGAGGCCACATCAGGGTTTTCAGTAGATGCGTTTTAGTCAGTCCTGGGAGGTAAATAGGAGACCTTGGCAGATGATCCACAGAAGGCAGCAGCAGAACAGCCCATGCAGGAATACAATGGCAATACGGTTTCCCATAGACTAAAATAATGAATCGTGGCTTCCCCTTGCTACTGTCGTTCACATAACCTTTACAATAATTTATAATTAGATTAGTTGCCCTTTGGATAGATGCACATGCTTTTTTTTGAAGGGTTGCTAAGGTAACTGATGATTTCCTTATTTCATCCTGTGTAAGGGGAAATTTTACTTCCTAGTGAGCCTGAACTAGAGACTCAGTGAAAACAGATACTTGTTTATCAGGAGTTTCAGTGCTTTTACAGTTATCAAGCAGAGGACTCTCAACCTGTTTTATGGGGGGTTGATTGTATTATTTCATTTTAATGGTGAAAGAAGAGTGAGCATAATTCACGTGAACTGTTTCACCTCAAAGATAAGAAAGTGGAATTTTTAACTCAAAATTTTAAAAGGCTTCTGACACTTTCTTACGACCTTTTACTCAGCCTGCTTGCTTTGCTGTTTTCTCTCCTCTAAGTAAAAGTGCAGTTACTGCATACAAAAAAAGAAAAAGGCAAGAGAAGCCTGTGTGGGTGGATGGCAGTGTGCCTCTTCTTGACATGACCAGTTCTGTCTTTTGAAGAGCTCTGCTGTAGTTTTATAAATCAAACAGCTGAGGGGAGAATTATTTCTAGATTTCTCCTCTCCTCTCCCACTTAGACAAGCAGGGAGGCCTGAGAACAGAGGGAAGCTACAACAGAAGCTAAGTTGCATGTCTGTCAGCTATGGGAAACCTAATACACACCTTCAAAATAAACAGCAAAATTCCTCAGTGTTCTTGCCCTCTGCTGCTCTGTAGCACACAACAAATGGAAAGAAGTTCTCCGGCTGGTGGGGAAAATATGTAAATCAGCATACTAGGTGCAGTGGCCATCCCTCTGAGCCCCTGCGAGCGGTTTAGCAGCAGCTCTCTCCACCCACAGCATCCACCTGGCGGGCAGCTTGCTCCCAGGCAGCCTGCAGATGGACCAAGAGGGATGACAGCGCCGTGGGAGGAGGCCAGCAACGGGCAAGAGCACGAAGTGCCAGATGGCCTGATACAAGGGATTTCCCTTCTGTCCTTGAAACTGTCGTGCATCCTGCTCTAGCAAGTTTATCCCCAAATGCTCTGGCTTGCCCTCATCAGTGGGACGGAGAAAGTCAGCCCCAGACATCTCCCAGCTCCCCCTCCGGAGCCTGCATCTGTGCAAGGCACTGGCACTGCTGGCAGCAGGGCAAAGATCTCCACTAGACGCTGCTTTGTGGCCGTGCACGTGTGCAGGCGTGTAAAAGAAATTTATACAGGAAATATTGGCTGGAGGTTTAAAAGTAGTCTGAAATTTGATGAGTTAAAGGACAAAGGTGAGTACATTCTATTATTTAATCTCTCAGAAAGCTCAATGCAATTCAAGGTTATCGTAATAAATAGAAATGTTTACCTAACCTTTCTCCATCTGTTTCATCATGAATTGTATGCTATGTCCTCAATGACACAAGGAATGTATAACTATAACCAAGAAACAATGAGATAAGACCTTTACAGTGTATATCCCCAGTTTTATATAAAACAGCACATCCTGGGCTGCAGGTCTGTAAGTACATACCACTGACAGCGTAATCCTTAGATGAGGTTTCACACAACAACTAAACCCCACAGAAATTCTTCAAACTGTCATCCTGAGAGCTTCCACAGTCAACATTTTCATCTCTGTCTCCTCCCTGCTCTCTTGGTAAGGGTTTTCTATAACATTCTTGAGCAAGTGACACTAATATTGAGAACAAAAAGGTTGATACTGTTCTTCCTATTTGACCACAGCAGGAGATGTTATTTTGAGTCACTACAGAGTAAAAGCCACAGTTCTTCACCAAGAGTAAAGATTTGTGTCAGAAGGTGTCTGAAACTACTCATGGAGTGTGAAAGTCTATGCTGCGCCTGTTCTTAGGGCTAGGTTTATTGGTACATTGATCCAGTTGATGGTTTTTGAGAAGAATCATCCTTTGTCAAAAAGATATCATACATTCTAACAGAAGCTTTTCATGAGGAAAAGATATTTATAAGAAAATTTGTCAAGTCAAAGTGTTTTAATTTTCTTTTTAGTTGGCAATTTAAAAAACCCTAATCTTTATTTCTAAAAGAATTTTCATTTAAAGATCATTTGTAATTAAGTCTACCCTTGATTATTTAGATGTTAAAGCTTACTGAGAGTAAATTTATGGTCAAAATCAAATGAAAACTCATCATGACATTTTGAATTTCCAAAATACCACTTTTAACTTTTTTCTTAATTTTTGACCTTTTGTCCTGACTAGGTTTGGGACTTTGTATTTTATGTTGAAAACTTGATTTAGAGGCAGAAGCTATTTCACTCTTGAGATTTCAAGTTTAAAAAGGAGATATTTACTTGGTCAGTGCACAAAAAGACACACACACAGCAGCAGTAAGCAATCGGAAGATGACTCAAAACATGTTGGAAATCCTGAGTTTTTTCCAAGACCTCAATCCTTTTCTTCTGGATAGTTGCCCCTTTTTACATAAATTAATGTCTGATCAGGAGAACCAAGCCAATTCATTCTTGGAAAGGCTGACTCTTGTTAAATGTACAGGGAATTTTAAGCTGTCTATGATTGCCTGTTGAAGCAAGCTGCACATTTCTTCTTATTATGGCTTCTCTAAGAGTAGTGGCAGCACCCTTTAATTATCAGAAATCCCAGCCATCACCTCTTGGAGCACGGTGGGACTGTGGAGTGCAGTGGTCTCTCCAAAGCTAAGAGCTTTGTTGGACAAGGGCAGGACTTGGATTGTGTGCAGAGTGCATGGAAAGGGGAGGTTGCTCCTGTAAGAGATGTGACATTCTCGCACTGGCCCAGGTCGCCGATGTGGTCTGTTGAAACGCACCGCTGGAGCATGTTTGCAGCAGTTGTTTCCAAGCCAAAGTGGGGAGAGTCACAGGAGGTAACAGTATGAGTAACCGTGGTTAAGCCCACATCTGCCGGAGGGGAAGTAGAGGTTAACAACATCACAAACTAAGCATCATTTCTCTATAGATATATCTCTTAAATTAAAAAAAAAAAAAATCCAGAAAAGCCTTTTAGAAGTAAAAGAGAGAGCTCTTTTTCAGGAAGTTGGAGTCCACTTGGAGTACTCAGGGAAATAAATAATTCAAAAAATTTGAAATTATCAAAAAGCTAAGCTGTAACATGTGGGAATAACCTGGGATTTGAAGTTGCCTGACTAGAAACAGACTCATTGAATTTCAGAGTGCCAAAGTGAGAGGGCAATTTTTAAAAGTATGAATAGCAAATTAAAAAGGTGCAAAATAAAACTAATACTGATACTTGCATGGAAAAACATCCCCTCTTTGCTATGTAAAGAATGCTTAGCCTTTATTGCCTCAGCTGTTTTAGTTCCAAGTAATGGTACAAAATTGATGGCATTTTAGCATTGACGTTCCATGGGCCTGTACAACCATAGCCTTTAAATTCCCTTTCTTTCTATAAAAGCAAAACAAAATAATGGAAGTTAAGGACACAGCCATTCACACAGAATTCAACTGGCAGGTCAACACTGAGAAAGGAACTGAAGAGGTAGGATACTTCAGAAAACATAACCAAAGCATGGCATTAACTTTGCCACACAGCACGTGCGAAAAAAAAATATATAAACAGAATACCATGCATCTGTTTCTTTTCCACTGTCTTCTCTGATTTCAGATGGTATACTACATAGCAGCACTTCACCACATGTCATAAAATCTGACACTTTCTGTGTCTGAAGTGGTGCCAAATTAAAACTTTATTAATCGTTTATATGCAAAGAGTAATTAACATTACAATTACACTATTTACAATGCTTTGAAGTGTCTTAGGCACCCAAACACGTTCTACTGTATACACAGTCCTTTATTTTGGCTGTGGTGCTCTCACACAGAAAATGAATCCTCTGACCATTTCCGAATAGCATCTTAAGGATGTTGGGAATACCACAAGAGTGAAACTGTAGAATTTATTTGAATAAATGCTTGTGTTCATTTTGGTTTTTAGATGCTTTTGCTCAGACAGTTCTCACACAGTAAAGATGTATTAACAAAACTATCATCGCTTCAAGGCAGGGACTGCTTCTTCTTACCAAGAATATGTAATAGTAACAAGAGAATATGTAACAATGCCCAGAGCAAAGGTAAGCTAACACTAACCAAGACTGCTACCTGCTTTTGTAAAACAAATAATAAGATTATTGTAATACAAATAATAAGAAGGCTGTGAATGTCTCGCAAAGCACCTGGTCTGTTCAGACCTTAGTGAACTGGGAAGTGCAGGATGGTTGAGAGTCTTCTCACTTCTGCTGCATTTCACCCGGCAGAGGGTAGAGGGGCTGAAGTGGAGCCTGTTTGTTCAAAAGGAGGATCTATGACATGCTGTGGAGAACCTTGTATATTGAAGTATTTGAGGTGGGCATTGCATAACAAGAAACTTTCCAACTCAGCATTCTGGTTTTGTCTATGAGCACAAGGTTTCCAGCCTTAATCTGTGCACCTGGGACCTCTCTTCTGTGTAGATTCATGAATTTTTGGCAGAAAAATCTGGAGGGGAGAAACATACACACTCTTGCTGCTGGTCAAGATCATGCTGAGGTGAAGAGTGGCTGGTGGCTGACAGGGAGGCAGCAAACAGCACGTGGCACTCTCACATCTGCTTTTTGAGATCTCATCCAAGTCAGCAGCAGCACTTGTGCAATGCGCCAGTATCACACCAGCTTGTGCTACTGAAGTCTGCCCAGGCTAGGTCTTGACCAAAGACTATTTGGTTTGGGAAGACAATATCTATGCATTTTCCCCAGACATGTCTAGCTATTTATACTGTTTAATTAGGAAAGCCAATGTCACTCCAGTCTTCAAAAAGGGCAAGAAGGAGGACCCGGGGAACTACAGGCCGGTCAGCCTCACCTCCATCCCTGGAAAGATGATGGAACAGCTTGTTCTGGGCGTCATCTCAAAGAATATGGAGGAAAAGAAGGCCATCAGAAGTACTCAACATGGATTCACCAAGGGGAAATCATGCCTGACTAATCTGATTGCCTTCTATGATGGTGTGACTGGATGGATGGATGAGGGGAGAGCGGTCGATGTGGTCTACCTTGACTTCAGCAAGGGGTTTGACACGGTCTCCCACAGCATCCTCCTAGGGAAGCTTAGGATGAGTGGGTTAGATGAATGGACAGTGAGGTGGATAGAAAAGTGGTTGAAGGACAGAGCCCAGAGGGTTGTGATTAGGGGCACAGAGTCTAGCTGGAGGTCAGTGATGAGCGGTGTTCCCCAGGGGTCAGTACTGGGCCCAGTGCT
>VXBO01012367.1:80382-95697 GCA_013400135.1 Rhinoptilus africanus
ATGATCTTAAAGATCCCTTCCAACCTCACCGATTCTATGATTCTATGATTCTAAAAGCAAATAGCATGTAACTAGTGGCCACAATTCATTTATCAAGATTTACGGATTCATTAGTTCCAAGTGGATGGCTCTCTCTTTCAAAGGCACTAAAAGCTTGCTGCTCCCATGTGTGTTCGTGGGACTGAGTATGTTTTTGATCGCCATTAATGAGAAATCTGATAGCCGTTACCACCAGATGAACCAATGGAGGTTTCCACTGTTAGGTCACAGCCTAGACAAAATTCTGGTCAATCTGAAGCTGAGATATGTAAGGCCAAACAAGTCAGACATTTGCACACAGAAAATCTGGAGGCAAAACTTTTTTTTCTCCTGTTAATATTGATTCTTCAGCTATCAACATTGCTTTCAACTTCTGACTTCTACTATCAACTGCAGTTTTTCTCCTACTTGCATGTTTCATAAATTTTCCTTGGCTAATCTTAGCAGTGTCCCTCTAATCAGACATTGTATTTAATCAGGAAACAGGAATAGAAAGGGGTCCTAACATGTAGGCATTCATGGAACACAAGAATGACTCTGAAGGACTGACCACAAGGCTGTGGGTGGCTGTATCCGTTTGTATCATTATTGAGAGACAAATATCCGGAGGCTTTAGTGGGAAAAATAAGCCAGTCAGGAGGAGAGAGGAAGTTTAATGTATTTAAAAGATCTGCTAAGTCCTCAAAAACTGTAAAGGGATGATCCACCAAACAGGTAATAAGAGGGGGAAATGAGAATCATCTGGGTATCCTGTCATTTAGCTTATAAAACGTCTATTTTTAGGTAGTTGTTTCACTACATAGGTTTCTTTATGATACATAAAGAGGTTCTGGGTACCTCTGGTTTCAGAAATTTTGTCTTGCCAGGTCTGGATTTCCTTGATTCTGCCTCTGAGTACATGACCTTTAAGGAAGGATGGAAGATTTAAGAGAAGTTAGGAGCAACCACACTTTACACCAGAGTGCTGGTGTCTTGAATCTGAAGGAAACCCTTTCCCCATGTGAGTAACTAAGGATTAGAGCCAAAGCACCAGTGTTCAGCGGTTCAGTTAAAATGTTTTCCCATACCCAGTAAATAAACAATGTTTTCCAGTTGGATATTGAACATCAGCAAGGAGAAACCATGGGTCATGATCCCCAGTCTTAAATTCTTTTTTAACATGAGAATGAAAAAGATTATACAAATCTGGAAACTTAAATTTTTAATGACTCTATGATCTGAATAAAAACTCTTTAATGCTGGAGTTGCCTACAATATGCATCAAGAGTCTTTCTCCAAAATTAATAGGTTGTAATGACACCTAAGCAACATGCACATTGGTTTGATTTGGAGAGTTAAGTAGTCTCAGTTGTTTATTTTTTATTAACTGGTTTAAAATAGCTCCTATTTAGCTGGATTAAAATAGCTCCACACAGATGTGGAACTTGTGTGCCTGGCACTGCAGAACTAAAAGACAACAGAAGGATAACCCCAGGCCCAAAACCTTTTGGTGTGTAAGTGGATGCTGCCCAACCCTTATGGCTACACAAGTGATTTATGCCCTGGTAGCCAGCAGAGAACTGGCACTCTTGGGAGCTACTGAAAGCCATAGGCTTGTAGCCCAAACAGTCAGAAAGCAAATGGAAAATCAAGGCAAAGTGTTCATCCAAAAACAATACAAGATTTTAATGGTATGTCCAAGGTTATTGATGATGAGTCATGTATGCAATGCATTTACTTTCTCAGATTGCATCTTAAATCAGGAAGCTACATGGGACAAAACTGTGAAAGATGCTTGTGAGCAAGGCAGTTTTTGCGTCACAGAGAGGGTACATTGGGTGACAAATGGCAGAATAACAGAGGAAAGCAAAGGAGATAAATTACATTGCTGGGAAAATTCTCAGAATAGGAAGCTGGGAAAATTTTATAGTAGGGTTAGAGCTAATGTAACAGACTCAGAGAAAATTGTAAGCCTGGAGTATTATCTTGACTTAGCATTTTGAATGGCTTTCAGAGATTCAGAAAAAATCACAGAGGAGAGATCTTTAGTATTCAAATTAAGACTTAAGGCTACAACAAAGGAGACGATGGAGGGCAATGCACTAAATGAAAACAGAGAAAAGGAAGTGATGGCTTGTATATTTGGAGCAGAGTAAGCCAAAGATACCATCTATGATATGGGAGGGGGTAAAGATACTAACAATAGTTGAGAAGAATGTCAGGAACAAGATGAAAAAGGAAACAATACCTAATCTGTCTAGAACACAGGCTAAGTCAGAGGTGCTTACAGATAGAATCAACAGGATGAAAGAACTGATTTTATTGCCTAAGGAGAAAGCAAAAGCAGAGGCAGAAAAAAAAAAAGCTCTAAAGAACAAGCGCCAAAGAACAAGTCATGAAAGCTTAAAAAAAAAAGGGGGGGGAAAAAAAAAGACAAAGTCGCCAGCAGGTAAAGATTGATAATCAAAGGAAAAAAATAATTTGGAAAGCTTTCCACTCTGAAGTACATAAACAGTATTTAATTATTATGAGTAACAGGAAGAAAAGTCCCAGGACTCTCTTTAAATCCAAAATAGATTGCAGATCCAAAACATAGGAAGAGGAAGAAAGCGTGTACAATATTGTTTCCTAAAGCAGTAAAAACTAGACCCATGAGATATATTGAGTGCAACAAGGCATTTGTTTGAATGAACTAAATTTGGGTAGTGCAGGTTACAGTTTCTCTTCAGCCTGAGAGCTAGCTAGCTAGCGTTCACTTAACCTTGCTCCCTGCTGTACTTGGTGGCTGGTCACACAAGTGTGCCTTTCACAGAAATTCTGTATATTCCTGTCAGGTTTGTACCTGCTCTTGACTGCCTTTGTATCTGTCTGGGTCTATATTCAATTCTAAATTTCACCCCAGGAAAGCCAGCTGGCAGCAGACAGCTGAACTCAGATCTTTGCATGTCTTTTTTGCCCCAAATGCAGGTGTTCAAGGTGACACACCCTGTGCATCCTGCTACCAATGAACAACTCTTCTGAGAATCCACAGCAGTGGGAAAAGCCTTGCATGTATTTCAGCGGCTGGAAACAGACAGGCGTTTGGTAAATCGGCTTTCATGTGTGTGGTTAGTTGGGGAAGTGGTTATCGTGGTTAATAGTTATAATGACTGTCATTTACTCCAGCCTCTTAGACAGAAGCTTGATTTCTGGGGGTTGATTATAGGTATGATAACCTTGCAAACTCAACAAGGGCTGATTAAGTAAAGCTCAGGTGCAGGGGAATCTGGGTGCCGAGGGGAAGGGAGTGCCTGTGGCTCCTGGCCACATGGCAGCACGCCCATCCTTGCACCAGACACAGGCACCTGGGGCATGGGAAATGACGCCCGGAGGAATGGCTCCCACCACATCTCCTGTCCTTCTCCGCGCTGGTGCAGACTACAGTGAGCCCAGGATCTGATTGCGTAAAATTTTTTCTGTGTCAGTATGTTTTTATAAAAAAACAAAGTCCTTTCTCAGTAAGCCCATTCACCCTCAGCAACCTGTAAGTCTTGATTGTGTAAGGAAAAGGCACAGTTCAACCTGAGTCACAGGCCAGCCATGCTACGTCTTAGACGCAGTCAAGTTTAGTGTCATTCCTTGAAGGCTCTCACCTTGTCTGATCGCAAGGGTGAGTGAGACGGCGTAAAATATTGTGTAGTCCAGATTCTCATCTGATCCAGATCAGCTGAGACCCTGATCCTGTTGTACCGGTTTTATGACAATCTAAACAAATACTAAGCCTTCAGTTTTTTATACAAGTATTTCCTACATGTCACACAGTGCTTCAGTGAAATTTCCAGAAGATAACTGCCAATAGTTAGCAGTAAAATAGACATGCCATGAGAAGAAGTCTCAGCACAAATTGTCAAGAAAGGCAGACTTTTGCGTCTTTTCTGGCAATCTCAGGGATAATATTTTTTAAGATATTTTCTGGTTTCTCAAAACAACCAACATATTCCTAGGTCTATTTCTCTGACAGGTGCGTATTTGTAAAATCACAAAAAAAGGCCGTGAGAAGCCAGATTCATCTCTAAGTGTGGACTATGTGAATTAACTGGGCTTTTTAGGCATTGTCCTCAGTTTCCTTTGTGCCTGAATTGTTGAGGTCACTCTTTGAATTTTACTATGAGAGACTAGTGGTAGACCTCCTCATTAATTTGTAATGTTTCTGAACTTATCTTCTGAAAAGCATGGGCTATTTCATGGAAAACATCTCTTAAAATTGCCCATGGCCTCATCTATTAATGCAAAATATAGCTAGTTTCAAAGCAGCTATTATGAATTAGGAAGCTCTTCAAATATATGTGTAGAGTGCGATACTCAGCCAAACCTTAAAGGGACTGAAATCCAATAGATGTTTGGTTAATTTGATTTTAACACCTTTATTTGCATTATTTTCTGGTTCCACCAGAAGCAGAAGATTTGGAAATTCAGTCACTTAAGTGTTGTCTGATTGATGCAAAATTTATCTGACGCAACAATTTTGTCTATCTAGAGGAAAACTTCACATCTGGGGGAGTTATATTCATATCTAACATCCAAATATTTAGATGAATGCAAAAAGCATGTAAGGAAAAAATGAAGAAAGATCCTGAAAAGACTCTTTCAAGGTAATTGCATGAAGGACGGTGCTTTATCAATTGCATGTGTAGAGAGGTGTATGCTCTGATGACAGTGACTCTTAGTTACTCATTTCAAGATTTCTCTTCTTCCTTTGAGGTGAAGAAACATGCCTCTGAAGCCAAGAAATTTGCAGTGATACACACAGAGGAGAATCTTAGAAGTGGGTGTCTAGGCTTGTTGCTTGTATCTAGTGTAATAGTCCGCGGAGCTGCCTCTTGCGTAACTTTCTGAGATTTCTTCAAGCACATGACAGTACTAATGGGACTCATTCTCACGGATCTGTGTGGATACAGGAACCTTGAAAGAAGGAGAAGGAAGCCCAGCCTATGGANAAAAAAAGGAAGCAGGAAAAATAAGTAGTAGGTTTGTCTGCTTAGGTGTGCTGTGGACATAATGTTAAAATTTTCAGTTGGAGGAAGTGCTTTGGGGCTGGTGAGAGCAACCTTAAAGGAGAACAGTTGGCCCTGAGCAGAACTGCAACAAGTAGGACTTCCCTGGAAAATATGAAATCACTGGGGACAGTTCTGTCTTCATGAGGTTGGTGGGATTGGCCAAATGTGAAAAGAGGAACTTTTGCTACCCCTTGCCACCCACACATTTCCTCATGAGGGTTGAACTTGATAACGTGGTCTGTAAGAGACTGCTGTCTTCCCTGGCCCCTTGCAGATAACAGCAGGTATGCTGTACCCAGCACTGAGCTCTGCAAACCCCTTGAAGATGTGCTTTGCTCCTGGAGTTGTCTTACCAAACCCTCTTTGCCTCACTGCTCCTTGGCAATGGTTTTATTTGCTGTGGAGACCTGATGCCTGTCCTCTGTAGGCACATAAACAAATCCCCTCACCTCAAGAAGTCATTTAGGTTAAAGTTCATTGGAAAGATATTCCATCTATTTGGTAGCTAAGGTCCCTCTGTGCCACCAGGAGTGTGGGGAAAGGAAAAAGGCCTCCTGAGGATGGAGGGAGCCGTGAGCTGAGCATGTGCCGGTATAAGATACCACACTGATCATTCAAAAATCACTGTGAGGAGTAGGGGCTTCTACTTCCAGCACCATCTCTACCTTTGGTAGACACAGACCCTGTAAATCTCCCACCAGGCTGGCTTTGTCCAGCATGCCACACCTGCTCTTTCTGCCTGTAGGGCTACACAAAAGCTGCAGGAAAAATTCTGCCAGGTAGTAACTCTTACTCTGCACATTTTGCAGGACTTGCATAAACGAACTCATGTGACCTCAGTTTAAGAACCTTGGTCTTTTCTGTGTCTCATCATGAGACTGTCCGTCTGGAAAACTCAAGCAGGCATGTGTAAGGAGCAGGAGGAGGAGGAAGGAGCCCAGGTCTCCTGTTTTGCTGAAGGGAGGAATCCATGGGAAGACTTAGAGGTGTCTGTGATGTCTCTGAGTGTAACTGGGGGGAGGGTGGAAAAGGGCGCTCTGGGATAAGAAAGATGAAAACCAAACAAAAATCTCTATCAGCTGCACTGGAGTTAACCGAAAGTACACACAGCTTTGGGAGCAGTTCAAACTTCCCTGTCTAGCCTATGCCCCTTGGCTTTCTCACTCACCCACGCAAAATGCTGGCTGCAGATGTGACTGGGGCAAGGCTGCTGGTCCTGTGGGCGTGAAAAAAAAACGCTGTTGAGTTTTACTTTGCTTTCTCTGAGCTAGTTATTGGACTCTCCAGGCAGCCCCCAGGCAAGGAAGCTGAAGAGGATCTGGTGGGGGTCTCCACAGCACCACAGGTCTTTGCTGCTGGGTGGTGTCTCTGCAAGATGCTGGACAGGCTCCAGAGGGAGACTCTGGGCGAGCAGAGGAAGAGGTTGCACAAGGCTGGCTGTGCACTGTACGTTCGGTGGTGCTTTTCTCCCGTAAGTGCTATTTGCAATTGTTATTAGCGGATATGCCCTGTTTGTAACTGGAAGTGGGCCGCTGGCTGAGTGAGTTTCTCTGCCCGCGTGAGATGGTGTTTTTCTGCAAGCAGGCACGATAAGGCGTGTGAATCATACCATCCCAAAAGCCTGGCATCCGTGTGAGTCATTGTTGTGCTACCATGTTCTACAATTCCTTCCTGTTTTGCAGCATCTGGGGGTTTTGTTATCCTTGTGACCTGCCCACAGCACTTTGAAAACTGACTGAGGTGCAAATTTAAGAGTTGGCTGGGTACAGTATTTATTGTTTCCTAGGAAATCTCACAATTATAGTCTGTTTCAAAGGAGAATAAAATAAAAGAAACCTTTCAAGTACCCTGCAGGAATGAACACTTTGAAAGCACCTTTGGTTGACTGCTTGTTTTAAAATTTTAAGGCAATTTTGATACTAAAATATTTTCTTCTGCTATTAGTTGTTTTAAGGTTTCTAAACATCTTCTAAATAAACACTGAAAATTGCTTGAACAGAAAAATCAGCTTCCTTTATTCAAATGTCACTAGCATGTTTTGACACTACCAAAACACAACACTTAAAAAACCCTACCAGTATGTGCCCTATTTTGAAATGTGATTTTGACAAAAAACATTATTTCTGTTGAAAGGATTAATAAAATGATTCTTGGGCTAACTCTTTGTATACAGATGCGTACACACAAATATGCAAACACAAAAACTTGTCAGAAACAAAAATGACAATTCAGAAACATAGTAATGCAAAGTGAAGATTATTACAGTTTTATAGACTTTGGAGCAGGTATTGACATCCTTTTCCCATTTCCTTTCCATTAAGCTTAAGTATAACAGATTTTACACTTCTGTCAATTACTTAGAAAAAAAAAAATAAAATGGCTAGTGTTTAAAGTTTGCATAAGATGAATATTAGAGAATTGCTGAACTGTGAAGAGACTGCATTATGAATTTAGCAATGTGTTTTAAATATATAGATATGTGTAACAGTGTACGTTAGCTCAGAATGAGAAAGCAGGTGATGTGTCTAAATAGGAACTGGTGACAAGATATGTATGGGGGGTATGTAAGTTCCTAAGTTCCCCCTGTAACATCAGTGCCAAAATAGCTTAGGAAATCTGTTGGGAAGTATTAAGTGGAAATGAATGTTTGGCTTTTTTTTTTCCCCCCTATGTGTGCCATTGATGGAACTATTTCTGCAATACTGTTAAAGTTGTTGATAAAGTACAGAGGGTTCATGGAGGAGCCACAGGGATGAGTAACGGCTTGAAAAACACGTCCTATACGAGGACACGCGAAATAGTTGGTTTACCAGAGAGGAAGTTAGGAGATGATTTGATCACAGTCTGTCAGCACTCACATAATGAGCAAGCCTTTGACTTTTATCACTTAAACCTGGCAGAAGAAAATATCACATGAACTAACAAATGACAACTGAAGCAAGACAAAGGAAGATTAGAAATCAAGTGTAGATTTTCAGCAGTCAGACTAAGTAATCTTTGGAACAATGTACTAAAAAGTGTGAGAGGTTCTTCAGCTGAAAGTTTTAATTTGGAATTTTGGTGCTCTTGTCAGATAAAAAATAATGCAGAGAAATCTGGTGATCTCTGCTATTTAAGAGGTTAGCCCAGATGACAGGAGTGACTCCCTTTGGCCTTACACTCTAGAAATGCTTAGTCCTTGTTTACTGTCATTTTAATTCAGTATGCTTTTCAACGTGAAGGTGTGATGGATGGTGTTTGTGTTCCATTAAGAAGTGAAGTGGTTGGCTTCAACCCTCTGGAAGGAAAAGGAGTGCAAGTTGCTGTTGCCTAGGTAGAGACCAGGCATCTGAGCACCAGAGGGTTGGAAAAGGGATCCTAGTGGGTACTGGGAAGAATATACTGCTACTCAAAAAGTCAATGAGTTTGCTGCAATCAGCCATGGATGTGAGGATCTGCCTGCAGAGACACAGTGGGCAGGGGAAGAAATGTGTATAAACTTTTCTATTTCTAGACTGTCTGACCTAGCTGCTTAGAGTTTTCCCAGTGAAGTGTTCTAATTAGTTCCTTTTAAACTAAGCTTTTGTCAGTTTAATTCATTTTCGGTCTGTTTTGAGGATCTAATTTTGGATGAGGGTCTAGGCACATGGCCTTCAAGACCGGACAAAGTAAGATATCCTCGCAGCTTATCTTTGTTTGTTTAATCCCCCGCCTCCTTCCAGAAGTACTAAAACCTTTTCTACCGCTTCTCTACAGTGTAGTGCCCATGTGGCATGTTGGAAGGTCTGGAGCCAGTTTAGATATGGCTCTTGTTCATCTTCTTTCTGACAGTTATTAGTGAGGATTATTTGTTGCTTGTGTTGCAAGAAAATTTGGTGGGGAGCCTTCACAGACTCCCCAGGTAACCTGAGCCATCCAGACCATGCCATTACTGCCTGATCTCCACCTCACTTAGTGCAGGTTCCCTAAGCTTGTCACCCCTACTCTTCTTCTGGC
The DNA here is from genome assembly GCA_013400135.1 of Rhinoptilus africanus. Lineage (NCBI taxonomy): Eukaryota > Metazoa > Chordata > Aves > Charadriiformes > Glareolidae > Rhinoptilus > Rhinoptilus africanus. Next base: position 89,412 of record VXBO01012367.1, read on the forward strand.
CTCTTGTCGGTCCTCTCTCAAGTAGATGGCTTAACTTCTTTCAGTCTTTCCTTATCAGCTGTATTTTCTGGCCCTCTGGTCATCCTCACTCTTCTTTTCTGTATCTCCAGTTGTAATGTATGTAATTGTAGGTATATTTCACCTTTCTTAAGAGAGGGTGCCAAAACTTGATCACAAAAGTAATTTTAAGATATATCAGTGCAGCACAAGCAATTTCTCCCAAGGTTTCTCAAGTGAGACACCTGATCACATGTCTAAGTGTGAGATCTTTGCCTTTCTTGCCACAGTATAAGAATTTGGGTGGTTTGATGTAGAAACCACCTTCTCCCAGATGCTCTTCTGCAGGGCTACACTCTCCTATCTTTTCCCACCCTGAATTTGAACCATTTGATTGCCATTGTTTGTCTAGAATTTTGCAGTTACCATTGAAATTGAAGTCAGTGTTTCCAGACCTCTTCTTTAATATTTAAAAACCATGCTGAACTCTAATGTTGCTCTCCATCACAGATAACCTGAGACCTCATATCACACTGATGGTGCAATAAAAACATTCACTCTTCTGTCAACTAAGTTGTTAACAAGAATATTAAATACCTGCCTGATTTACACCCCAAGAAATTACTCAATACATACATCCTGTTTGACATTTGCATCATTGCTTGAAATGTGCTTTTACCAAAATGCTTAACAATCATCTTAGAACACTAAACCGTGTTCACTTAAAAGAATTCATATAGGACTGTGTTTCAAAACTGTTATTTAAATCCAGACCTCTAAAAAACTGAAATGCATACCAGAGTACACCTAGTGTGCTTATCCTTTATTTCCAGGACCTATTGTCTTGTTATGTCACGCACAAGCCCCCTTTTGCTCTGACAGTAAGTTTACACTTCCTTCAAATATTCAGAATGATGCAGATTTTGAACTACCAAATGAGATATATAAAACGGGGAACAGCTGAGTCTGCAACCATTGCTTTTGATTATCTGTATGAGAAGCAGGTTAGTTCATCAGGAAAACTTTCATACAGAGGATAGCTTGGGTGGGAGCTTAACACAAATAAGGTAAAGAAATCCAGTGTTCCAGTAAAAATACTCTGCATTTATAATTTTTTTTTCAAGGCCCTTTATGGCTCCTATATAGTAATTGCACCAAAATATACCTGGATCTACATGGATGAAAGGAGAAAGAATATCCCAGAAATTTGAATGGGGTGGAAAGGTTTAAAGGCAAGAATGGCAATAGGAAAAACTCATTAAATCTTTCAATGACGGTGTTCTATATTCCCTGAATTTTACATTGATATCTTAGTAGAAGAATAATTAAAATCTGTATCGTTTGCGGTTCCTTCAGCTGCAAATGCAACTGATAGAAGGAGGGGAATGAGCACAGCAGTTTTCTGTGGGAGTCACAAAAGCATAAACTGCTGGATATACTCATCACCACAGAGAAATTGTTGTCATCTGCTTTCCACTCACTGATAATAGTGGGTTTGTGAGTTTGGTGGATAAAGAAGATGGTTATCATCCTCCTAAAGTGTGAGACCTCCTGCCTGATGTCCTCACTATACCCTTGCAATGCTTGTACTCTGTCTACATGGTTTTCCTGTCTGCCACCCAGAGGTTCCCAACAAATATGTGTCATCCTACACCACAAATCACCAATTCTCCTGTCTTGGGATCCCTGCTGTGCTGTCCCAATTAGAGAATTCTGCTTACATGTAGTCTGGGTGCTACAGCACCTTCCTCTGTCCTTAGTAAGGCAGCTGCAGTCAGTAAGGGATTCGCACCAGGGATTTGGGAACTGCAGCATACACAAATTGGTTTCAAATTACTGAAAGCAGTGCACTTGCAGCTGCAGAGAATGCAATTCAGGTTGCAGAGCTTGAGGTCCTCTATAAGCCCATTGGTGTCTTGCTCTGCACTTTAGGACTGACTCAGCAGCTCAGAGCTTTGCATGACTTTCATTCACACCTTTCCCTCAAGGCAGGCATTCACTTTTGTACAGGACATCAACTAAATCTAGTTTAAGAATTTGAGAATGCAGGTCTTTTGCTGGCCCCTGGTGTTTGTATGAATATGAAGTTTACTGTTTTGCAAATCATTCACACGTTCTTGTTCTATTTTACTGTAACTTCCGTTGACTCATTTCCATCAAAGTCCAAGCCATGGCCTAAGAAATTACCTAAATTCAGTGAAACAGATACTTCAGGGACAAAAAAGTACCCCTTGGATACAAAGCAAAGGGAAAAGCTTTTGCTTTGAGAAAGATGTGGCTGAATAGAATTATGTCCTCTGCAGTGCTCTCTAGGTGTTAAAGATCAGGTGAATGTAGTGGAACGTCTCCAGAGAAGGACTGTGGAAAAGGCTTTACTGATAGCAACAGCATCAGACTGTACTTTCACCCCTATATTTTGTCTCCCAGACCTTTTTCCTTTGTTTGTTTCCCCATGAGGATTCCTATGCAGTAGAGAGCACTGAGCTCAGCACTTCTACTTTGGAGAGCAGATGCTGCCACAGCTATAGAATTCATCTTTACACCTCCAAGAAGAGAGAACTTCACTTTACTTGTTAATACACTTTTGATGTTAGACCAAGAGCTTCATCAGTTAATGTATTGTGGTAAGGGTCATATAAAGATACAATAGATTACAGGTCCTGTCCAAAGAACACTCACAGTTTCAGCCCAGACATATTTTCTGCTGACCATCAGTCAAGAGAGGTATGACATCCTTGCATCAAAAAGCCAATATTGCACCTTTGTGTGCAAACAACAGTTTCACAAGTGTTTTGCTTTCAGCTGTGACTGTCAAAAAGGAAGTGTATGGCAAACAGGATGCAATCAGGCAGTTCATAAGATGGGCAAGACTGTCTCACCGGAAGGGTTACAGTGAGGTGAATTTCTCGTTGTTGCTAAAACTTAATCCAAATACATTTATGTATGCTTAGTTTTGGGCTTTGGCAGGAAGCTTTAATGCAGAAACAGCATGCCCTTCCGTCCTCCGTGTGCTTGAAAGCTCTTTCGGTGTGAGTCATCGGAATCCTGTGGTTTGTGTATCCTGAGAGGAGAAGGGCTCTCTGTGATTATCAGACACCATGAAATAGTAGCATTTTGAAAATAAAATGATAAGGAAGTTCATTATTTCATAGGAAATGTCTGCCGAAGCCTTTTTTTCTTCTCCTGTAGGTTTACTGTTTTGTATGGAGGTCTTGTGAGTGTACATTGTCCCGTGTGGTTTTACTTCACAGACACTTACAATTTTTCAGAAGTGCCACTGGTTGCCAGAAGGGAAGGTCTCCTTACAAACTGGAGAAAATAAGATTTAGAAAATAAGACTTCTTGAAACAAGGGAGTCATCCTGAATGGCTGACCACGTGCTGAACTGATGTGCAGACTTGTGCCACTGTGTGATACTGTTCAATAGTGGACAAGATGCATCTTATCTCACAAGGCGTGGTGGGAAGCTGTCCATTGTTGCTGACTTTCTGTTAGTGCCGCAAGGACACATAAGCGGGCTAATCCAAATACGGTTCTCCAAAGTTATGTGGATTCCTCGTGGTGCTTTCTCAAGATGCTTCTCAGCAATTGTCATTGATTTCTTTGTCTTTATACCCTGCCGAAATCAGGGGACATTGAGGGTCCTGCCGTTGTGTCCGATTATCATGACAGAACATGTTAACAACAAAATGGGCAAATGGGATGCAGAATTAAAACTAAGGTTTTTCAATCTCTTGTTATGCTCAGCGTGAAGCTATCGCCATGTGGGATCTCCAACATTTTGCAAAACTATTTCACAAAGAGCATTAGAAGAACACTCTCACTGATGTGGTTGGAGTGTATTTGCCTGGGGGGCTGCTCATTGAGTGAACAGAAGCACCCTTTGAGAAAACTCTCTTCTTCCTGGCAGTGGGGGAAAAAAAAAAAAANAGACATAAAGTAACTCCATGCTGACTAGTTCAGCAAGCTCGTAAAGCTGAACACCACCTTGGAAAATTGTGGTACGTGACTTTATTTAGAAAAATCAAACAGTCTTGTAACCTTCTCAATGATCTTTCATCCTGCAGAAGCAGACCTTCTAAAAATATAGAGAAAACCCAAATTCTAGGCAGTGCCTGGAACACCATGACTAGTGTAATATTTGAAGGATGAGTTACAAAGTCTGTAGGCTGAACTTGATGTCCTTATGATACTTTTCCCGTGTTTAAAAGGATTCTTTACAGATAGCAACCAAGTTGCTGCTTCACTAGCGAATGTGTGCATGCATCCTCTTCTCCTCTACGCAGGCACACAGGCATGCTAGCCCTGACAATAACTTAGTGCAGGACCTGCCAGCTGGAGCAATGTTGCAATGGACCACACCATCACTCTGTTGTGTCTTGTAAGCAGTGTCTATACACGCATTCAGAGCAACATAACCAAATCTGTGGCATTTAATTTTGGAGCAAAGCTACAGTCTGACATATTATTTAAGTAGGAGTCTCTTAGCTTATGAATAAAACCAATAGCCTATCCATTGTAGTGAAGTGTGTTGTTGTTTGAAATCGTAACTGTTTTTCTCTGTGTACTGTGCCTTAGAAGTTTATTCTCCGTGTGACCTTTATCTTGACAGTCACTTTACCAATAATGATAAGAATGCACATCACTTCTAGAAAATATTAGAGATTCTACTGATCTTAGAAAGAAGAAAGGGTTATAAAAGACTGACAAATTCTTTTATGGCTGTAGGAGGTCAGTCTCAAGTTAGGTAAAGTATAATTTGTGAACATCTGGGTTACATCCAAAGTCTTTGGTTAAATAGAATTACAATGAAGAAGAGAGTTGCAACCAATAAAATACTAGTAATAAGAAAGTTAAGTACAGTTGGTGAAATTCTTCTCAGCTGAGGTAAAAATGACAGATCACCCTTTGATTTTCATTTGGGCAGTGCTTCACTTTAATTCTAAACCCAGCAATTTAGGGAAAATAGACTTAAAATATGGTTAATGTGGAAAAAGACAAAAAATTGTATGAAGCATTACCCGGGAGGATGAAGCTGAACTCTGTTTAACCCAGCATCTTGTGTAATTGGGATCCATTCCAGAGGACCATACAGATTTCTACAGGATATTGATTCATTCTTAAGTTTGATAGGGACTCTCCATAAACGTCCCAAGGCATACACAGAAAACTGGTCATATGCTGTGTTAAAGTCTTCTTCAGTAACCTTAGGAAATGTAACTAGACAATTTCCCACACAGAGCCTAATGCACATGAAATGTACAGCAACATTTGCAGTGGCTTGGTTGTTTATTGTTCTTCTAAAAATATACAGCTCACTTCTGCAACTTTATAAACTATTTGGAAATATTGTGCCATTGCTAATCACCTGTGTCACATGCATTGGTCAGGAATTTGACATTAAGTGGTTTACAATCTATTTTATATTTTGGAGAAATTTTAAGTTATAAGCAAAATGACAGTGCTAGAAAATGAAGGCCTTTGACATGGGTGCAAAGGACTGTGGTTGACCTGGTCATGTTTTATTGCCATTTAGTTCATTCTGAATCACAAAACACAAGAGTTCCTTTCTATTTTGCATAAAGTATTCTCCACCATTCTCTTTCCAGTATTGAGTGAAGTCCAGAGAAAAGCATAACTGATGTTTTCTTCACTATGAGGATCTTGTTTCATTGTAGGGAATTAAATAGCAGCTTGTCTCAGAAGAATTAGAAAACCTGTTTGTGCACTGATTTGAGCGAGCAGACATGATTGATTCGGATTCAATACATACTGGATCAAGACATGATGTTTTATCAAAACTGTCCTCCTTCTTCACAGTCTCAAAGGTTAGTGAGAAGTGCTCTGCATCTGATCTCTCTAAAACAGCTGACACGGGCTCATGAGAGCTGGCTGGTGTTCAAAGACCACTTCCTCCAAGCTCAAGATCGGTGCATCCCTAAGAGCAAGAAATCGGCCAAGGGATGCAGGAGGCCTGCCTGGCTAAGCAGGGAGCTTCTCAACAAGCTCAAATGGAAAAAGGAAGTTTATACTAAGTGGAAGAATGGCCTAATCCCTTGGGAGGACTATAAGAATGCTGCCAGAGAGTGCAGGGATGAAACGAGGAAAGCCAAGGCTGCCTTAGAACTCAGCCTGGCAAGGGATGTCAAGCTCAACAGGAAGGGCTTCTTCAAGTACATTGGAGGAAAAAGGAAGACCAGAGAAGCTGTGGGACCACTGTTGACCGACACAGGAGCCATGGTGACGGAGGATGCGGAGAAGGCGGAGTTATTGAATGCCTTCTTTGCCT
>VXBO01012367.1:96207-118246 GCA_013400135.1 Rhinoptilus africanus
TACTGTGTCCAGTTCTGGGCTCCCCAGCTCAAGAGGGACAAGGAATTGCTGGAGAGGGTGCAGCATAGGGCTACTAAGATGATTAAGGGACTGGAACACCTCTCATATGAAGATAGACTAAGGGAATTAGGTCTCTTTAGCCTGGAAAAGAGGCGACTGAGGGGGGACCTAATTAACACTTATAAATACTTGAAGGCTGGGTGTCAGGAGGATGGGGCCAGGCTCTTTTCAGTGGTGCCCAGTGATAGGACAAGGGGTAATGGGCACAAACTTGAACATAGGAAGTTCCACCTAAACATGAGGAGGAACTTCTTTACCTTGAGGGTGGCAGAGCACTGGAACAGGCTGCCCAGGGAGGTGGTGGAGTCTCCGTCTCTGGAGACATTCAAAACCCGCCTGGACGCGTTCCTGTGTAACCTGCTCTAGGTGACCCTGCTCTGGCAGGGGGTTGGGCTAGCTGATCTACTGAGGTCCCTTCCAACCCTAGGATTCTATGATTCTATGATTCTATGACACATGTTGGTGGGGGTCCTTTTTTATTCCCACCTCTCCAGACTGATATTTTTATGACTTCTTATTTCACTCAGAAATAATATCTGTGGAGGACATACTTCTGTTATGTAAATTTTCTCTTAGTGGAAATCCTTAGAAGGCAGGTTACAGACGTCAAGTGCCTTTCTGAAACTGGGGAAATGAGATTTGACTCCAAGATCTCTCCTTCTTTACAAGCAAGATGACATAAAGCACAAAAGGTGCCTGTAGTGAATGGCATGATTGCACAGGCTTTCTGTTGGTTGATAAGATGCTGAAACCCACCATTTAGGGTTTTATTGTTAGCAGTTGAAAAGTGGTACCAATTGCCAGCTGATGTAGAGCTCCTGGAGAACTCTTTATAGATGATTAGCAGGACAGTGCATTTTTATGGTAGTTATAATATGCTTACTTTTATGTACACCATTTTGTGATCCCATAACATACCAAGTCCCATTTATTTTGGATAAATTCAACATTTTTTCCTTCATAACGAGATTCCTCCTACAAATTAAGGTGCTTCTCACAACATACATTGCAGATGGGAAGTGTTGCTGAAAAACTACATTTCATATGTTTTGAAAAATTGACAGCATGCAGGAATAAGAAAATCCCACTAATTTTGAAAGAATCTCATCAAGATCAGAAATTCTTCAGGGCACAGACATATATATGTGTGTGTGTGGTGTTTCTTGCATTTTTTTTAACCTGGCTGGCCCTTCACTTCATTATTTGTGCTGGTAGCTCATACTTATGATGGAAGTCCTATCTTAGCACAAAGCTGTTTTATTAAGACCTCTATTTTCTTTAATCTATCAGATTTTCATGCGTATTAGCAGGGACACTGCACTTTTAACTCAATAGGATATCAAATAAAAAAGAATTCATACAGCTTTTATGAGCAGTAGAAGTGATAGACGTTAAGAACAGAGCTACTTCAGCAGAGACTCACCCTTAGACCCTCCATATTTTCTAAACTAGGCCGGTATTGCAGCTAAATTTCTGCTTGAAGCCTACTTTTGTTTCATAAATTCAAGGAAGCAAACAATGATAAATCTCCTTTTCTTTCTTCCAGGGCAACTTGCTCTGGCCTTCATGACTGCTAGCTCTGGATATAGAAGATGCCTTTAATTTCTGCATTTCTTACTGTTATGTGCTACCAGTAGAGCAAGTGATGTTCCCGTCAATAACGAAAGCAAAACTTCAATGGATGATTTTTCAGACTTTGCTGATATCTTTTTAATAGCCATTCAGCTTGATCCATAGAGTGATCTTTGATATGTCTTTGGTCATGGTCCTCTGAGAATCCCTCAGAAACCCCCATTGAATCTCTGTAAAATATAGAAAGTCCTACTACAACCAGGGCCATGAATATCCCTGACCTGGATTTGGATCATCTGTCCTTCTCATGACCTTCAAATCTTCTTTCTCTTCTCTAGACATACTGAATTAATGAGTCCATGGATTCCTTTTCCTGCCTTTCCTACACTTATTTCTAGGAGTCTGACCGGTTCCCACAGCAGATATCCCTCCCTTCCACCACAATAATTGTTTCTTTATGCTGTTCTTTGGCCTTCCCAAAGCACTGGTCTTCCTCCATAAAAAGCCATCTCCAACCTGTTCATTTGTGCATTGGACAGAGCAAGAGCAGAGCTTGCAGTTAAATGCTGCATGAGACATGCAACGCCCAGAGAGATGAGCAGAGGCAGCACTATGTACACTCTGTAAGACCATGGAAATTAAACAAGGAAATTCAGCAAAGCGCAAACTGAGTGTGAGATGGGAAACCAAGCCAACACAGTTATTGTGAAGGAAAGGAAAGAGTTACGTTCCCACTTTTATGCCGTGTGTCTGAGTGAAAATCAGTTTGCTTTATGATTAAGAAAGTTCTTTTCAGGTGTTTGAGAGAGGAATGTGAAACTCAGCAGAAGAAAGATGAATCAGAGTCTGCTGCGGTTAGTTTGTAAATTTCCACTGCATAGTGTAAGATGACAATACCCCAAGACCTGAATTCCTCCACTTAGGGGAGGCCCAACAACAACATCAAGGCAAGCTTATTTCTGCACATACAGATGTACACGCCTTGGAATTATGGATCAATTTCCTGTGAAAGGTTACGTGACAGAGAACATGGGTAACAGAGAAACGAATATACAGTCTGGTGACTATGAAAGTGAATTATTGTGGGCTGCCTGGCAAATGGCAATAGATTTTTGTGGAGGATAAACCTTGTGAATAACAAACACGAAAGGTATTTATGAGAGGGACTTGAGGTGTATAAAGATGATACCAATTAGATCAGTCTGAACTTCTAACGTCCACAATAACATTGTAATTCTATTAATGCTGTGTTAATTGGTGCAACAGATGACTGAATAAATTTTAGCATGTAGTGATGTAGTGACGACACCCATAGAAGCTTGGAAAATATATATGACTTCCATGAGGGTAAGTTCAGATACGGAGATACTCAAGTGAAAAGAACATAAAAGAAAGAATTCTTTAAAGAAATTTTCAGGAGGATACTACAACCAACAAGATCACCAAATACTGAAAAACTACCTGCAGTGTGTTGGATTGATAACCATTGCTTATCTTCTCTTATGTCAATCTAAACCTGTATAACTTATCTTTTTTTGTTGTGTCCCGAGGCACTAAGTTTTTCAGTATAACAAGACAGCGTGAGTTAAATGTTCAATAAACGTTAAACCTTAAATATTCTTGAATCTCTTTGTTCTGAAATTTTACTGTTGATACTGCTTTTACAGTCTCCTCATTTTCAGTGACCAGCCTCCCCCAAGAAAAGAAGGAAGACTCTGCAGTTGGAAGTTGGTGTTAGGTCCAAAAGAATTATTGTGGTAGCTAAAGTGAGAACTAGACATTACTTACAGTGTCCCGTCCTCTAGCACAAAGTCTGCAAGTGTCCTGTATATTTATACCTGAAAGTTATTAGGAACCAGGGCTGACATCTCTGAGCAGCCCAAGACCAACCCTAATGTGAAGGGGGCTCTTTCGCATGTATTTCACACCTCACTCCAGTCCAGAAATGGGGCATGACTACTTTTCTGGGGGATCCTGACTCAGAAGCTGCTCTCAAAACACACTTGAACATGTGCCATTGCACAAAAGGGCATGTAGGAGGACAGACAGGGAAAGGTACACCATGGGTGTGGCCTTCAGACAGAATAAGAAGGCATATCCTTCTTCCAAAAATTCCATTTTATTCCAAATCTGTTTAATGTAGGATAAGAAAATAGTGATTGCATCAGGGCTGAGATACAGTATTATTAATGGCCAGTTATGTACTGTTTGTTTTCCATTAGAACTGTTTTGAGGGACCATTTTCAGTAAAATGGTGGAGACACTAGAAAAACAAGGTATTGCACGCTGTTCATGACTGAAATGTTGTGTCACCTGTCTTTGACCTGTGTTTGGTGTTAGTGAAGCTGGGCAAAACACACTGAACTCTTTTTCACCCATTACATGGGGTTTGCTATTGGCGGTATTTACTGGCACAAGTCCTCAAATAGCCATATAACAAATAGCCTTTTGTACGACGCCACGCTTTGCTTTCTCATCTGTTCTTGTTTCCATGCCAGCTTGTCTGTAACATATAGGTCTTTTTATTGCTCTTATCAGATACTGTCTGCTTTGTAATAGTATGAGGCCACAATATCCCCTCCTCTTACCTAGCAACATTTAACCTGCTCAGTAAGGGGAAAGACAATGTTTGCTTGAAATGCAGACGCATGTGGTGTGGCAGAGGCTGTGTGACACCTCTGTAGGATTTCTGTGGGAACCTGAAGAGCATCCAGAACTCATGGCTCTTGAAGTCAGGGAGATGCAGCAAAATCAGTTACCACCTCTTCATGACACCACATTTATAGAGTCATAGAATTGTTTTTGGTTGGAAGAAACCTCTAAGATCATCAAGTCCAACTGTTAACCTAACACTGTCAAGTCCACCACTAAACCATGTCACTAAATGCCACATCTACACATCTTTTAAGTACCTCCAGGGTTGGTGGCTCAGCCACTTCCCTGGGCAGCCTGTTCCAATGCTTAACAACTCTTTTGGTGAAGAATGTTTTCCTAATAACCAATCTAAACCTCCTCTGGTGCAACTTGAGGCTGTTACCCTTGTCCTATCACTTGTTGCTTGGGAGAAGAAACTGATCCCCACCTCTCTACAACCTCCTTTCAGGTAGTTGTGGAGACCGATACGGTCTCCCTTCAGCCTCCTCTTCTCCAGGCTAAACAACCCCAGTTCTCCCAGTCTTGAGCCCAAATCCCTCATAAAACTTGTTCTCTAGACCCCTCAACAACTTTGTTACCCTTGTCTGGACACACTCCAGAGCCTATATGTTCCTTCTGCATTCAGGTGTGACAAAAAATTCCAGTTGTAATTAGAAAGGTTATTCTGGGCTATGGCTGGATGATTAATTCACTTTCGTCATGCTGACTGAATGGGAGAAATTGCTGACTGAACAATGAATTTAAATTAACTGAAGTCTTGCTGAAACAGAACTACTTTCTGCAAAGCAAACCAAACCAAGAACTACCTCCAGATTTATTTGGGTTCTCCCTCAAGCCAAACATTTTGCATATTTCTCACTAACACCTCTTCCTTATTTCTAGATTATTTAACACCATTCTTTTTTTTCTTTCCTGAAATTAGGTCCTATTTAAAAAAAAAATTTTTTTTTCAAAACTAGGAGTAAAGGTGTTCTGTTTTGAAAAAGGGGAACAAGTGTGGACCTTTTCTAAGTGGAATACATGCTGAAAAGTAAATTGTTGTGAAGTTTTAAAAATCTTTCTGTTTTTTTTTTAAGATACATTTAGATAAATTTGCTCATGATTTGTGAATAATTTTTCCCCCTGTCCTACTTCTTTTTCCAGTGAAGTGACAATTTATTTGAATGCTTTGTCCAGCTCTGTTGCAGCCACTTGGCTTGCCGCATGCAAGCACATAAGTATTATCTGTGGTTCCTTATTCCTTGGATATGGTAGAGAGCAAGAAGAAAGAAATCATCTTACTTAAAGAATTATGTGTTAGTTATTACTAATTTCCTGCAAAAGCTTAGCCTAAGCATATCCACCTAACCACTCCTACTTGTATATACTATTCCCAGCTCAGTTGTTAGTGTTCCTGCTGTGCAATACTTTAGAAGATGCTCAGACAGTCTGTTGATCTTCAGGGAAACCCCTAGATTTCCTTTACTATTATTCATGGGGATTTCCCAGTCTGCTGCAGAAAAACAAGGATCAAAGTGTTTTACATCCTGACGGATGTCTCTAGCTTTTTCATTGCACATAAAAGCTTAAGCAAGTGAGTGGCCATAAATAGAATTATTGAAACAATTTAAATGGGAGGACCACAAACATATTTTACAAATTATTTTATTAAAAAAGCATTCATAACACAGCTCAAAGCTTTAGTTTTTACCATACAACAGGGTGTACTGGAGAACAAAGGAAAGGCAATCTGTAGTTTTATAACTATACTTCCTTCTAGCAAGATAAGCATAAGAGAGAAGATAAAGTTAGGGAGATGTCTCAAAATGCAATTACTTAGAGATAGGCCTGAGTGTGCTGTTTGAGATATGTCTGCGTAATGAGCCTGTTTGAGGACAAAGTATTCAACAACATAGACCTTTCACGTCAAACTGGGGGCACTGGGCTGACGTGTGGATTTGTGTCTGCTTTGTTAGTTAAACGCAGCAGGAGAACAGCCCAGTTCTGCAGTTTGCTTGGGGTTTCAGAAATCACAGGTCTCCCACCCACGTGTCGGGAGTGCCTGGCCCTGCCTCCTGTAGCTCAGCAAGCCGTTAAAAGAAATGGCATGTTTATGCACCCATACATTTCCCTAAAACGTAGTCAAACAGAAAGCCACAGGCAGAGAAGATTTTTTCACACGTAGTGGGTAGTTGCTGGTGATCTGCATGTTTCCAGGCTGTGGAGACATACTAGAATGAGCTGCCACAAGGGCCACCACCCCGAAGGGCTGCAGGAGCAGGACACTCTCTCCTTCGGTTCATTTCCCTTCCTAAAGGAGTCATTTAAACCCTCAGACCTCTGTGCTAATGAAGTAATGGTGCTGCAGGGCTGTATCTCCGTGGTGGCAGCCTCTGAGGCCGCTGTGGTGGGCAGCAGTGGTACTGCCAGACTTGCTGTGGGGGACACTGGAGCTGGGAAGAAGACGTGTCTCTTGCAGTAATGGTGGTTGCTCTGGGCACAAATGCACGTATGAAATCCGCTGCTCACATGGGACTTTGCTGCAAAATATGCATGCATTCAGATGTTGGTTTAACGCTTAGCCTTCAGAAATCATGAGAACATACATCCTCGCTTCTTTTATTTTAAGTAATACAAATAAAGCAAAGAGAAAATTCTTATACTAAAACCAAAGGCTTCATTAAGGCCAGTCTGGTCAGTAAGCACAAAGCTTACAAAGCAGCCTGGCAGCTGCCTGATTTGCTAAAAGGTGAGCACTAAAATTGTCACTGCATTGTACCTCGTTTTCTTGAAAGATGTGCTTCAGGATGTGTCATTTACTGCCATGCAAGCTGTTTGCTTTACACTTTGTCCAGATGAACTATGTAGTAGCAGAGTCGTTGACTCTCCCTGCCACCTTTCTACCTGTCCCACCATGATTTTGGTGGGTTCACCGGGCTGGGTCACACTGTGCGTTTTCCAAACGCCAACGCTAGATGGTGTCCCTAAACCTCCCGAAAAAACCCAGTCCGGTTTCGGCGTGGAAACCTCGAAACAGTTAAAAGAGTGGAGTGATGTGATGTGGTGTGATGTGATGTGATTATGTGTGTGTGTATTTTAATCCCCACACATTATTTACGTGCTTGGTTAATGACATGTGAAACAATTTTCTCTGCTAGTCCCTGGTAACAATTATTTTAAGAGGGCTTATGCTTTTTCCTTTCCTGTTTTCCTCAAACACCCACACGGAACTGGAGGCGAGTCAATTCGAGGGCATGCTAATGATATTTCCAGAAGACAGGACAGATGTTAGCCGTTCTGGTCCCAATCAAGTGAGCACTTTCTGTGTAAGGGGCAGCTCTCCTAATGCAAGTTGCCTCCTTGAATTTCACCGCAGCATTTATGTGCATGTATCTTTGCCAGACTGCGATCTGCATGTCCACAAATGTCTCCCTAATATAATGTTTTATGCACGCTATGCTGAATTTAATAGCAATACACACTTAGGGCTTGATTCTGGTCATACCTGAGAAAAACATATGTAACTTAATTTGCAAGAGGAGAAAACATGGTCATGCTTTGTGTGAAAAAAACCTAGATGTGAAGGATTTTTCACACTGGTTTTATAGTGCTTAGGGTGGGGGGGTTTTGTTGTTGGGTTTGTGGGTTTTTTTGTGTACAGCAAGCAGCATAGATATTGCAGGAAGGTGAGCAGCTGGCAGTGTGGATAAACAAGGAACGGACACTGATCTTGCACTCTTGTTGCACCTTTCCTGAAGGTGCAGCATCTTTTAAAGAGGAGTCAGTTCAGTCTTAAATGCTTGCAAAAATCCATCCCCTGTAACTCAAGGCACCCACCTGGACCCATAAAATCAGCTGGTTGATTTCCTCGTCCAGACAATGAGCTGGGGAAATTAAGCATTTCCAGCAGGTGATCTTGAGAAGACGCTTAACTCTCCTGAGTACAAGGGGGGAATCCCAGGGAGATAAGTTTCCAGTTTAGCTGGCATGAAGTAATTCAGTGGGTGTGGAAACGGAGGTGAAATGACTGCCACTCACCTGATTACTCACCACAGGATGTATTTGTTACTGATGTTAGGCTTTACTTTCTGTTATTACACTAGAACTGTAACTGGTATTGCCTTGTGGCCAAGTATTTCAGGTTCTTTCCAAGTTATGTTGTACTTAGAGGTTTTCTTCAAGCGTTACTTCCTACAAGAGGGACAGTGTGACATAATCTCTTTTTTTTTTTTTTTCTCTATTTAGTTCATTTCTAGAAAGAAAAGGATGATTTCAAGCTTTCATGATTGATTCGGAAGGCATCTTAACATTTGAAAGACGGGAGCTGGCAGAAGATGTACTGTGAATCCTGTGCTGTTTCACATCCCCTTGCACCCCACCCTTGGCAAATGTCCCTGAGCGTGTCCTGCAGCGCCTTGTGAGCTCTCATCCCAAGGCTGGATCAGCCCAGGATCTCATTGTGAGATCTCGGCTGGTTCATCTGGGAGCTCTCTTTGCTGCCCACATGGCCCTGAAGGAAGTGACGGGAAGAGACTGACAGAGGCTAAAGGACAAGTCGTTCCTGAGCAGGGGCTCGCTATCGCCAGCAGAGTGAGTGGCACATCGGCACTTCCTTTAGCATCTTTGCGGGTTTTTCGGTAGTTGTAAACGGCAGGGCACCATCTGCTGACAGTGCAGTGGTGGGGCTGGGTGACACTTCTAGAAGAGAGGCCAGAGTCGCGCCTCCAGTGCACACAAAACACAGCAGCAGACAGTCGGGTCGGGTGTGTTTTGGTTCAGTTTTTGCCCCTTTGAGCGGCTTGTGTTGGCTGGCATGGCGAGGGCCCCCTCTCCCGTTGCCGCACGTGCCTCCCACATGCCTGTGCCGGGTGCTTCAAAGGGCCGTCAAGTCCACCAATTCTTGTGGTCACGGCGTGTTTCTAGAGGTAAGCCATGCTGAGGCCAGGGCTGGTGACACCTGATTTCAACCCTTTTGCTGTTCACACAGCCTCACTCTTGGTGCTCCAGGGTTAAACTTTATCCATGAGCACTACATGCATGAAATAATTGTTCTGGACCCCAAGGAGAGATGAAGTAACTGCTGAAAGAAGAGGAGGCTTAACTAGCTGCTTCCCCTGATGGCGTTCACTGCTCACGTGACGCTACAGCTGGTTTATATCTCTAAGGTTAAGGACACGGTGAGCTTTAGGGTTTGGATTTTTGGGAAGACGGATGTGTGAACCTGGGTAATTTATTTTAGTTTCAGAAGGTGGAGTCAGATTAAGGTTGGAAAAGCAATGCAATCTGATCATAGCATTTAAATATAGCATACTCGGGATCAGAAGGTGTTAATGTCTTGTTGGAAGAGGTGACCATGCTAAGATGTTGGTAAGGACTGGCAGCCACCTTTGGGAGAGGGAAGGCATGAGGGGAAGATGAGAACAGGCTGTGATTACATTTCCTACCAATAAGCTCTTTTCTTATTGCCCTGTCTTCCAACTGAGTAGGCACGGTAGGTAGACTCTAAAATTGGGATTACAGTATGGGTTATTAATGAAAAGTGGAAGTAATCCTAATTCAGGACTGCTTCTAGTTAAGATCATTGAGCAGTGGTCAGACCTGGGCTGAAATAGCTCACTATGGGTGGGTGAGCTATTTCCCCTTTGAAAGGGAGGGCGTGGGGAGATGCAAGAAGGGCTGGAAGGTATCCTTGTGGTGGTGGTGTGGCGTGGTGTGGGTAGGGGATATTCCCTGGAGTGGGACAACTCAGCAGGCTCTCACTGATGCTTTTGTCAAAGCTGAATTCGAGTGAGCATCGGACACTGAGAAAGGTCTGTGCTGTGGTCAAAAGGGCAAGCAGCCATTTTTAATGGCTGTTGCTTAAAAGGGTTTGCTGGCTGCTGTTTCTTTCTGCACTTGGTGGTTACAGTTGGGCCAAACTCTTATGCTGAGGATCTATTAAAGGGAAACGTATGGAACTAGTGCAGGAATATGTCTTAGATGTTGCCAGGCTGCTTGAAGCTGGTTTGAAGCTTATCTTTTTGAAGCTTCTTACAACAATTCTTTTGGTGGAAACTGAGTGCAAAACTCTTGCTGTTAGAGGATTTCACTGGGAAACAGTTTGGAAGTTTTAGTGCGGCACACAGTTTCTCTCTTTTTACCTATTACTTTTCTGCTTATTTCATGGGGCTTATAGACATTATAATGACAGTAGAAATTTAGCACTCTAATTGCAAGCACATGCATTAATCACCTTGTTGTGAGTACCACATGTGAAGGACACATGTACTTGCAACTCTGCACTAAGTTTTTAAGAGAGCCTCAGAAAAGCACAGTAGGCAAAATAAAACCAAATTTGGTAGGACAAGCAAGGAAAATTACCATTAGGAGAGCTTTGTTGGACTTCCAGTTGTTTATATCATCATAGAACATTGATCACTGAGTCTTTCAGTTTTTTCATTTTGTAAGTCACCAGAACATCTGCAGGTGTTATGTTTGTCATGCTTTTGAATATAATGTTAGAATTTGATCATTAGAAATTAATTCCCCACAATAGCATTATTTAGGCATCACTATGTTGTGATTAGAAGTCCTTGAAAAAAGTAGGAATAATTTGAATCTTGTTTAATTTTTTTAATCAGAATTTGAACCAGCCTTTCGATTGATAAAATATCTTAACAGACTTTAAAGACATGTTTTGCTAAATTTGTGTATACCAAGTATGTGTATGATTTGAGCAATTCCAAAATAATATTTTGTTTTATAAAAGATTCAGATTATATATAACCCTTATGGGTGAAAAATGTGCAAATTAATCCATGCAAGGAATGTTTTTATGCAACTACTTGCAATACCTCATTTTGCCAACATAGACCTAAAGGGAAAAGCTGTAACTGAATTTGAGGCTGTAAACCACAGCAGCATCGTTTGGCTTCTTTGCTTAAGAGAATGGAGGCAGTGTGTCTTCCCTGGCATTCTGACACTGAAATTGTAAGCTTCTCACTTCTCATAGTAATGGGACTCGAAGAATTGCTTTAGATATATTTCTAAAATGGGTCTCTTCTCCTGTGCTGAAAATCTCACTGTATATTCCCCTCACACCGTGGGGAAATGAAGTTCCAAGCCTAAATTACTGAAATTCACTTCTTCATTTTTGAACTCTTGGTTTGTTCTTGGTGGTTCTGTGCAAGTCCACAAAGACAGGCTTGTCAGCCATGGACAAACCAAAACAGCGAGTAACATATTCCTAGTTATACCTTCCTACAGAGTCAGAGGTGGTGTCTTTTTTTTTTTTGTTAAGTGAGACAAATGTAAATAGGTTTTACACTAATTTTCTATCTTTTAAGACTACATTTTTGCAGATTTGGCTTATCAATGTGTAGCTTAATAACAGAGGATAGACGTACATTCTAAAAAATCATCAGAGACGAACAAGAAGGTGTGGGTGTATGTCTCTAAATATAACCATGCAAAAAGCAGTGACTCGTTCAAAGGCCTGAAAGGCTTTGCCATCTGTATTTCCAGGAGCTAGATGAACAAAGAAGGGAATAAAAGACAAATATTAAACACACTGAGATCATTACAATGGATTCTCAAATGGAAAAAAAAAAAGCAGCACCAACTGGGAAAGGTATGTTTTGTTAAAAATGTCCCATAACTTTATTTTTGTTTCTCTGTGTGATGTAAAGAGAAATAAATGAACTATTTACAGGTATATCTGGTTAGAGATGTAAGAAAAGAGCCAGATTCTGCCTGATAGTACCTATTGAAAAGATAAGAGGCAATGGACATGAAGTAAAATACAGAAAACATTTTTAAGCACAATTAATATTTTTTTCACTGTAAGGGTAATTCAGCAGTGGAGCATATTGCCCACAGAGGTTGTGGAGTCTCCATCTTTGGAAATATTTAAAACCTGAATGGAAACAGGCTTGCACAACCAGTGCTGGTTGACTCTGCTTTGAGCATGGTACTTGAACTAGGCAATATCTGGAGGTACTCCCAACCTCAGTCCTTCTGCCATTCTGTGAAACACACTTTGGTAGAGAATAACCTTTATGATTTTAGATCAACCACAATAATAAAAAAGAGGAACACCCAATACACTAATAGTAAATTCTCAAGGGAATTAAGAACATAAAAAATTTTAAAAAGTATGACTGGGGTTTCAAGTCCTAAGTGTCAGAAGTCTGTTCTTCTGACATCTCAAGATGTGTCCCATCTGGTTCTGTATTAGTTTTCAAATCTGGACTTTGGCTCCTTGATCACCTAGCTTATTTTGAAAAACATACTTCAAAACTGCTGCTTTCCCGGAGCTGCGTGGGAATTGAGCTTTACAATGAAGTTTTGAACTCTGAACTACAGTGCACATTTTTCAGGCATGCTCTAATGGTTTGGTGGGCTGCCCACAAGCATAAACAGCTACTTGATCCAACCCTAACTCTGATAAAAAACATTTCTCCCCATGCTACTTTATCACCTGACGTTGTGACATTTGAAATGATTAGCTGATTACTCTGGGTTCGTAGTTTGTTCAGGAGAGCTTTTACAGCCACAAGCTCAGCCAAAGGGGGCAGATTTATTGCATTTCAGCATTTCCTTCTAGATGTGTTTTCTCAGAAGAGTAACAAACTGTCTCCTTAATTTCATTTTCCATTAAAAACTCAATGATATCCCCTCAGCATATTAATAATTGTTGCAGTTACAGAATTACAAAGTGAGTGGCTATTTTTCCCATGTACAGTTTTGTCTTCGTGTGACTGACCGAGAGGTCAGTGCAATGATGACATAGATTCCAAGTTCAAAGTATTTACGCTGGCTGAAAAATAACTTCTGACATTGTTAAGGGTGGTTAGAAATATTACATTTGAAGATGACCCCTGCTTCAGGGCCATGGGGTACATGCTCATCAGCAGTATCAGTATGAGCAACACCATACCTTAAACATGAAAATTTCAGAAATATTTCATTGTTTAATTTGCGTTCCCAGTGGGGGGATGTCCGTCAGCCACAGGTAGGCATGTCCGCAGAGAGGACCTTTGCCAAGCGGTGCAGATGTGGTCCTGGCCCTCACCCCTGGTGAGAGGTGGGCAGGCAGTGCCTGTACGTGGGAGCAGGACAGCAGGGGAACGGCCTCGTCTTCCCTCCCAGGTCTTTCAGGGTTTCCGTGCTCAATGCTGATTTCTTGGCCTGATTTCTGCGGGGCAGACCTTGCCTAGTAGATACATTAAAATCAGTTGCGTGCAAGCCACCGGGACCAGCAGATATTTTTCCTAGTTTCCAAATCCATGATCCGTGACATGTCACAGATTTCTGTCCAGCAGATCACTGTGAGCACGAATCAAATGATTAATTATTTCTGAAGTGCACCAGCAGGCACGATTGGGTTAGCAAGTACAATTCAATGTTGGCAAAAACAAAATTCCACGTTTTTATAGACTGGCACTCTGTTTTTCACAGGGAAGTTAGCCTCTATGCTGCGGCATTTCAGTGAGCCAACTTTTAGTGACTGGACAGTAGGATCACATGTGGGAATTCAGGAAATATTGGAGGATAAGAACGTGCGCTCTCAGGGCAGTGCAGCACAGTGCCGGTCTCCGCTGAGGGACCCCAGGACTGCTTCTTAGCTCGACGCTTGTGTTGCAGATGAGGAGCACGTCCACTGAGCTCAGTGGTGTCACGTCAGTGGAGAGGTAGCCTGAAAGGGCAGTCAGAGGTTAAAGGACTTGTCAGTCCCATGTGAGTCATCCTGTGCTTAGTCCACGGACTCCTTTGTGCTTTCCAGCGTGACTACCTTTGCTGTCTTTTAAGCACAGATGCTGAGACAACACTTC
Source organism: Rhinoptilus africanus (assembly GCA_013400135.1). NCBI lineage: Eukaryota > Metazoa > Chordata > Aves > Charadriiformes > Glareolidae > Rhinoptilus > Rhinoptilus africanus. Next base: position 110,286 of record VXBO01012367.1, read on the forward strand.
CCGCTTTTTCAGAATTTCTTGGCTCTGAATAAATCACAAAACTTGTCGATAGCTCTGGATATATTGATTTTTTCCCCTTGCACTTTGAAAATAAAACCTGTTACCCTCCTGTGATAAATATTGAAGGGAAAAGTTAGACACTCAGGATAACAGCTGAAGGAATAACCAGCCACGTTTGGATAGCATAGCATGCAGTTAAGTTCAATTTTTGATTTGAGCAACCAGCCAATGATCAGTTAATAAATGAGCATCTGCTTAACTCTACTATATGGCTACTGTAGTTATTTTAAATAGTATGATTAATTTTTGTTTTCCTTAAATCTGCTAATGGTTTCTGGCAAGGACAGTATTGTCCTTTGCCAGGACAGGTCCCCTCAATACCTGAGTTTGCTGGTTTTGAATGTACCATGCGGTGAAACAAATCGCATAGTTCTGTTGAGTGGGTTTCAACTAGACATAAATCAGAGAATGGGAAAGATAAGTGGGAAATTGCATGTGAATTAAAGGAAAAGGACTTAAGAAGACTTAGGAGCAGCTGAGGTCACTTGGTTTGCTCAGCTTGGAGAAGAAAAGGCTGAGGGGTGACCCCGTCGCAGTCTACAACTTCCTCTAGGGGGGCAGTGGAGGGGTAAGGACTGATCTCCTCTTTCTGGTGAGCAGTGGTAGGACACGAGGAAATGGAATGAAGCTGCGTGGTGGGAAGATCAGATTGTACACTAGTGAAGAACACTAGAATTCTGTGATTCTATGATTGTTCTTCACTGAGAGGGTGGTCAGTCATTGGAACAGGCTCCCCAGTGAACTGGTCATGGCATCAAGCCTGTCAGCATTCAAGGAGAATCTGGACAACGTTCTTAGTCTTATATGGTTTAGTTTTAGGTAGCCCTACAAGAAGCAGGGAGTTGGACTCAATGTTCCTTACGGACCTCCTCCAACTTGAGATATTCTACTGTTCTAAGGAAAAAAACTTTTACTGTAACCTGTGGATTAGAATTAAGAGTTTCCTGTAAAAGTTTGCAGTATAATCAGATTTCTTTCTTTCATACCATTGCAAGAGGAAAACTATATTCTGAGACTAAAATATATATGGTGTGCATACATCACTGAGTTGAACATAATGTGATGAATTTCACAGTATAGTTTGTAGTACTAAAATAGAACATCCAACATGTTTTGGACATATGACTATCTTTCTTCCAGTTTTGAATATTTCTCAGTACATTGAGGATGTTTGGACAAAAAAAAAAGTCTTTTGACCTTTACTTGGAAGTGAAAAGTATATTGGACCAATGGCTTCTACAATATTTTGGAGGAGACGACTGTGGGGTACCAAAACCCTGTTGAAAAACAGGACTGAAATACCATAGGTGTTGGTTGACAGAGAAGCTTTATAAGTCTTGTGAAAAGTAAATGTAGCTCCCAAATGTGCAGGATTTTTTTTGGTGAGCAGCACTGAACGACACAGCTGGCAGCACTCACCACGTCTGCCCTCAGGCCACAAACATTAATGATGATGGTCAACCCCTATGCTCTTCCCTCTTTTTTTTTTGTATGTTAAACTCCTGGGTTTAGGTGTAGCTTCTGTCTCACTCTATCAGGACCCAAAGGGCTTGAGCAAACATAAATTGTAATGAAAAATTATGTCAATTTCACAGGGAAATGCTGAAGCATTAGAGGGGATTCAGGTCTTCTTTAAATCATGGCTCCTTGAAGAGTTTCCTGGAGCCAAGGATAAAAGAGGGCATCAAGGCTCATTTTTCTGTTACAAAGCTGCTTATGAACTGTGCTGAGTTCCTGACATAGTACAGGCGAAGGTAATTTAAATAATCTTCTCTTCTATTTCTTGTTCTTTGCCTTGCCAAGGGTAAAAATGAGCTCTAGCTTATTTCTAGCTTGTTTTCTAAAAGCTTTTCATGGTGCCTTCCCATACCTTTGTGAATGATGTGATACAGCAATTTTCAGGACAGAGAAACAGTTTTTTAACATAGAAAAAAGAATTTTAAACCACAGGGATCTTGGTTTTCCCATGAAACATAAAACACCATGCCATGCCAAACATCATTTTCAAGGGGCATTGGACCCTCTTACAGGTTAACCAAAGGGAGGTGTCGCCAAGGAAGGAGAATAGTGGTGTTTGTCCATATACTGCTCTGGAGCCTTGGCTTAAAGACCTGTGAGGATCCTACAAGTGGAGGCTGCCAGGAAGACATTAGACACCGCAGTGATACACCTTACTCAGGTGCTGCAGCTTATTTTGAAGCATACCCTGCATTCTACGGTAATGAAAGGATTAGGGAAATACAGGGCTTGCAGCCCTCCTCCTATGTTGTCCTCCATCAAAAAATTTGTGCTTTTCTCCTGCCACAGTGGAATCTAGCACGTGGTCCAACACGACATTAATTACTATTTAATGATTACATTTAATTAATTATTCTCTGCATACTGGACAGTTATGGAGGAAGTTATAACAATAGGCAGTTTTAAAGATCACCTTAGATTTATAAAACTATGCTCAGAAAGCTGCTATTAACTTGACTTTTAGGTCTGATACAAGTCTTGATCGCCAGAGGGAGTTAGAACATAATTTATTAAAGCATTTCTGAGGCAAATATACAGCCAGCTCAAGTCTTCCACAAAAAACACGAGGGACTTAGCAGACTACTTCATTTTGTACTGATATTCATAGTTAATGTTTCTTAACTACTCAGCATACTGTGCACTCAGGATCACCAAGGAGCTCTTCTGGGTCTCTGCTGAAGGAGCACTTGCCCACGTGTACTTCAGTTTTACCAGCCTTCGGCATGGAAAGCCTAGGCAGGAGTCTGTGCACATTGCAAACAGCCAGGGACGCTGTGAGCAATGGAGGATCCCTGGGGAGTGAGGTGGGGATGCATGTCAGAGGCTGGGCTGGGAAAAGGGCACTCTGGCTCCCACAGGGACCTCACCTGCTGCCAGGTCCCCTTGTCCCACCATAGCCCCACTCCCAGGTTTTGAGCCAGTCTAGCCCTTAAACAGAGTCATCATCCCCCAGGCAGCCTTTTTGCAAAATGGAAATGGATGATGGTAAGAAGCCCTCTGAAATTCCTGGGGTTTCCTATTAATATCCTCTTCATTTACAGAAGGGAAATGCAATCACCCATGGAAGACCAGCTGCCCTCGCCCATCCCGCCACAGCAATCCACGGGCTGCTCTGGCTCACGCTCTATCTGGCCTCAGCTTTGCACGTCAAGCCAAGACAAACACTTTTGCAAAGCTCCCTAGTGAAATTTATAGCCTTTTGTTTGGGCTATCAGGGAGGAGAAAACAGCTGCCTGTGACTCTTCAGTCTCTACAGAGGCAAATTGAGGTTTCTGTTTTGTGTTGCAGGTTTCTGACCATAAACTGAAGCACAAGAGGGTGCTCATTGTCTCCAGAAGTGGAAAAATAACAGTTCTAGACAGAATATGGCCACATTCTCTCAACTCTCAATTTGTAGGCTTGGAATATGGGGGAATAATTGCATTTTATTTTCCACTGAAAGTTATTTGAAATGTCATTATGAAAACTGTAGGGTATTGGTTTGGAGGAACGAAAACCCTGCAGAGTAAAGCTGTGAAAATGCCTGCTGAAATACCTGCAAGTATCTCAAATTCTAAAATGTGGGCCCGTTGTCTATGTGTTTGACAACAAAATTTGACCTGAAATGCAAGCGTTGCTTTGAGCTCCATGCCAGCAGTGTGCAGGCAATCTCGTGAAGCTTTCAGCCTCAAGAGAAAATTCATGGGTTCAGAGTAGAACTGGACATCTGTAGGATAATTAAATTCTCAGAGATGGCAATAACTAAGGCTGATGCAAATTTTGGAAGAGATGTAAATGCCGTGCTTCAGATCTGTCTCATCTCTAGCAGTTAAAGATCTGGATGAGTGACCAAGTTGTCTAACATGAGGGTCTCGCGCCTTCCAAGGAAAAGATACTAGGTGGTGTTGGAGATGGGATGCTGGGCTAAACCAACCTCATCTTTCATCTTACTTAAAGACTCCTGAAAACTCTTGGGACTTCATTTTGGCTTTTTTTCAGGCTTGAGCCCTGTGGTAACTTCTTGAGTGTTCCTGCTTGACTTGTTTCTGGAGTTTTTTTGACAACACCATATGCCTTTTCCCCAATCTCTGTTGCTCTGTGCATTCAAAATGTAGGTTCTCCACTGCAGCATCAGTCTCTGGCCACATGGCTCTATAGTTTCTGGAGGCATTGCATGAACAAACAGCAGCAGCAAGCCAAATTCTACAGTGTGTCCATTCATATTGTGTTACAGAAAGCCAAGATACAGCTGGAAATTTCCCAGTTAAAGTGACATCCTCATTGTTTGCAGCTACAAAAACTTTTATGCTTTGGAGCTTGTAATCCATGTAAATTTGTTTAAAAAAACATAACTCAAGGACAGGTGTGTCAGCAAACCTTCAAACAGGCTCAGCTAAACCAGTGTTCCTTTGAAAAAATATATCTATATAAGATTTATCCCTGTTTTTTTCTGAAGGAGTAAATTGTTTCTTCTGCTCTGCATTTTCTATGGGAGCAAAAGGTATGGCATTACGTTTTCCGAAGGCTTTTGGCTTTTTTTTTTTTTTTTTTTTTTTTAAAAAAAGGTAGCATATGCATCATCTTAACTGCAGATCAGTAAGGGAAATCAAACATACCATACTGTTTTCTTCTAATATGTAACTCCTCCCTGCCACTGCTTGGATACTGCGTTGGAGAGAACAAGAACAGAGTTTTGAGATCGTGCCTGTGAGTGCAGCGCGTGGGCCGTACCTGCCACCATATGTCTCCTGCACTGAAGTAAATGGTCCCAGAGACATGCCCAGTCTGGCCAGTCGCACACGGTTCAGTGCAGGCTGTCTTTAAGCAGCACACAGATATGGGCATAAGCATGTTATTTCATAGTAGATACGCTATTAGCTATTAGTTCAATGCATAGAGTCACCTGCAGCACAGAAAAACCTGCTGCCCCGTTTGTTTTATATCAGAGGCTTTAATATTTAAATTCGAGGATTTAAAACCTGGCAGGATTTGAAGAGAGCAGGAGCATGATATTATGTAAAAAACTGCAGAAACCAGAGCTCCTCTACTCCCTAGCATTTCTTTGCCTGGATGACTGAATATATCTTAGAAAAAAATGTCTTTTCCTTAGAAGGACACTCTTAGTTTACTCCAGGGTGATATATTTTAGGTACCTTATATACCACCTTTTTGACATGGTAGTGTCACTTCAGGTGTTAAGTTCAATATGAAAGAACACTCCAAATAAGCCTGCTTTGTTTTCTGATGGTTATATAGGGGTGTTCTTTGTATGTGCAGGGTTTAGGGTTTTGGGTGGGTTTTTTTGATGAAATGTACATAACGCACATGTAAAACAGTCTCTGGCCACATACTATTTTATTCTCATCCTGGAGGTGACAAAATTCAGTGTGACTTGCTCTGCCAAGAAGCCTTGAGTTGGCCCCGCTTAGGTACATCAGAATGTAACTGTACAAACCCTTGGGCACCCTGGGGCTGCAATAGCCATTCCTGTGTACATTGCACTTTATCATATCCACAGAACAGATATAATTATGCAAACAGATTTGGCTGGGAAAGAACTGACTGAGAATGATTAAACTGAGATAGCCTCTGAACTATTACAGTTAGGTGGGATTATTTATACAGACCTGAAAGATGGCACTTGTAAAATGTATCATGGGTGTCTCTGCTTAACAAAGTGGTTTAGGGCTTATAAATCATTAAGGCAACCAAGCACAAGTTTCTATTTCTAGTCCAAACAGTGCAAGCATTTCTTTTAAAGGTCTTTTGCAATAAAAGATGCGTTAAACAGATCTGAAAATCATGTGGAGCAATTTTATAGAGTGGCATGTGTTTGAGTAATGACCAGTAGGCATAGCTACTTGCACTGCCAAATTCCAAATGCAGAAAATTGAGTTCCATATTGGTGAAAAAAACTATTTTCAAGATATATTAATATGCGGTTTTGTAGAAGTCTTATAGACGCTTTATTTCTTTTCCAGAAAACAATTTCTTTCTTCCTTGGTGTGTATTGAGGCACACCTTTCCATATGCCATTGTGTACCAGTGTAGAATTTAAAGTTCAATGCTGGCTTTGCCTTTGCTACTATTTAGTTAAAAATAAAAATGAGTGGCAATTTATTTGCTAGACATTGCTCAAATAGCTTCAGTAATCCATGCCTCGGTGTGGTTGTATGAAGCTCATATGTATATACTACAAGAGACACGAACTAACAACACCTAATGAACTTGTCAGAAAATTAGGAAAAGGAGGAAATGTTGGGTTTTCTCATTTTTTTGCTTTTGAGAGGAATAAAGTGAAACATAACACTTAACACTGTATATCTAGCTCCCCTCCATCTTTCTAATATGAAAAACATACTTGCCATTCCTTTTTCTAAAGACTTTAGGCAACACTCTACAGTTTAGAAACCTAGGGAGACATAATCAGGTCTGCAATGAATTCTGCCGTATAATGTCATTACTTACGTGGCAATTCAAGCCGACTGTCTCTACAAAACACAAACTTACTTCTCTATGTACAGCAGGGATTTCCTAACATTCTTACTATTTCCTAACAATTAGCTTCCTGATCACCAGAATGTGGAGAGCTGATGATGCATAATTAACAGTCCTGTAAAATCTTAACTGTGAATAATGGTTTAGTCATTGCCACCATCTGTCTGTAGCTGAGAGACTAAAGATCTAATTCCTAAGGGTAAATTCTTCTCCCCTATGGAAAGAAAAGTGTGTTTAGGTTGTGTAGAGACTCCTGATGGCAGGCTAATTATTTTTTTTTGAGGTTTTGGAAGGACATTTTTAACACTCGATCTTAAAATTTGCTATCTGAAAAGTCCTTGGAATAAAGGATGAGATGCTGAAATTTATGTTTTCTCTGTTCACGGTGAATCTAAATACATGTACCAATTAAACAATGAGAAAAACATCTCTGGAAATCATAAATAGAATGAGTGATTAAAGAACTGGGGGTTTTACCTACATACAAAGCTATTTTATTAAAAATACCAAGAGAACATTTATAAAATGTATCTTATGCTTAGGATATAGCCTAAACAGGATATATACATATCCTACGTATCCCAGTTTTAAAAAATTATCCTATGTATCCCTATTTAAAAAAATTATCCTGTATTGCAAACTTTACAGATGCTGGAGTTGCTATCCAGTATCTGCTTGACCTGAAGATGGATTACGTAGTTTGGCCTCTAAATCCTGGAAAAATTAAGCGGAAGTTTTGCTGTTTTTTAGATTTACATTCCCACTGACCGAAGCTGCCGACTCCATCGATGGCCCCTTGAAATGAGCAGCCATGTTACATTATGCACCAGCACTACTGCATGGGGTACTACTGTGAGGAGACACAGTGCATTAGAGATAATAAGTCTGTGAATTTTTATGCTCCTTGTGTCAGGTCCTGTGTGACCGCAGCAGCTCCAGACACCTCAGTGCTCACACCACTATCTTTCTGTCCTAAGGACTGGCGCTGGGGGACAAGATCACTATGAAGTCTAAGCTGTATGTAGTTTTTCACTTCATATATGATGTACACTTCACCAGAAGATCACACAACATCCATCCATCCATCCATCCATCCATCCATCCATCCATCCATCCATCCATCCATCCATCCATCCTTCTGACATCATCCCTCAGTGCCACAAATTCCAAATACAAAAAGAGTAAGATCTTGTTTGTTTTAACCCACCTGTGAGGATAATGAAAAGGGGAATTGGCCAAAAAGAAAAAAAAAAAAGAGAAGATTGATTGCAGTTGTAGCAATATGGTTTCTCAGGGTTTGTTCTGCATGCTAGTAAAATCCTTCTTTACTTTTTTTTTTTTCCCCCCCAAAAATGAGACATAGAAGTTTACCTGCAGTAAAGTACTTTATATTCAAAATGCAAGAA